>VWZI01000241.1:51398-81756 GCA_013396835.1 Psilopogon haemacephalus | reverse complement strand
GTTCCAACCCCCCTGCCATGCCCAGGGACACCCTACCCTAGATCAGGCTGCCCACAGCCTCATCCAGCCTGGCCTTAAACAGCTGCAGGGATGTGGCCCCAACCATCTGCCTGGGCAACCCGTGCCAAGGCCTCACTAGTCTCATGCTGAAGAACTTCCTCCTCACACCCAATCTGAATCTCTCCACGTCCAGCTATGCTCCATTCCTCCTAGTCCTGTCACTACCTGAATTCAAATACATCTTCGGAAAGCATGTCTTAATACGCAGCACTATCTCCTCATTTTCTTCTACAGCTAAGCACAGGAGGCTACTAATGGCTTTTATGCAGCTTAGGGATAGTTGCAAAGCTGCTTTTTTTTTTTTTTTTTCCCCCCCAAAAAATGTGTGTAAAAATACATATGTACAGTAGAGATAAATAAAATAAATGCCTGCCTTCTTTGCTTTTTAGCTTGTAAAAAAAAAAATACTCGATGTCTGGCCTGAACCAAACTTAAGATTTCATAGAATTATAGAATGGTTTAGGTTGGAAGGGACCTCAAAGATCATCCAGTTCCAACCTCACTGTGCCATAAGGCAGGAACAACTGCCACTAGAACAGGTTGCTCAAGGTCTCATCCAACCTGGCCTTGAACACCTCTAGGGAGGGAGCAGCCACAACCTCCTTGGGCAACCTGTGCCAGTGTCTCACCACCCTCACTGTAAAGAACTTATTCTTAACATCCCGTTTAAATCTCCTCTCTTCCAGGTTAAACCCATTACCCCTTGTCCTGTTATTACAAGACCTTGTCAATAGTCCCTCCTCAGCCTTCCTGTAGGCCACTTTCAGATACTGGAAGGCTGCTATAAGGTCTTCTCAAAGCCTTCTCTTCTCCAGGCTGAAAAGCCCCAACTATCTTAGCCTGTCCTCATAGCAAAGGTGCTCCAGCCCTCTGATCATCTTTGTGGCCTCCTCTGGACTCTCTCCAACAGTTCCATGTCCTTCTTGTGTTGGAGGCTCCGGAACTGTACACAGTATTTTGATTTAATCATCTTTTGTTCTCATGCCTCAAAAGCATTGTCATTAAATCTTAATTTTGTTTTCATTTTAAAAATGAAAATATAGACCTTTGCATTTAAAATGGTTATGTAGAGAGATCAAAGATTATTGTTATCAAAAAAGGCTTTAAAATAGAAGAACTTCCAAAAGGTTTGATTAATGCTTGGTTGCTTCAAGGTATTGTTTTATCACAGGTGGTGCTTAGTGTTCCTTAGCAAAGCCACACCTCTTGTGGTCCCCTATTATAGTAGACTCAAGGTTGTCCTTTAAGAAGGTTTCTGCTCCTTTTTAAGATGTCGTTATATAGGTAACCTTGAGGGAGCCTAAAACTATCTCAGTCCTACTGTTTTTGAAGATGTTAAATTTGTAAGCATGGCTCCAGGTTTGATGGGGGAAATATCAAGAACTCATGAAACTCTGCTTGCTTGAAGGTGCCTGAGAGGTGAGTAAGGTTTGGCTGAGGCAGGCTGGCATGACTAGAGGGCAGGGGAAGCAGGCAGGCTAGCCTGGGTATACTAATATTCTTACATCTGTCTACCTGTCCACTGTGAGTAAATTCAGTGTAACATTTCATAACCCAGGCAGCCCTTTGTTGTTGTGTGAGATCCCAGACTTTTACAAGTCAGCCTCACAAATCTGGCAGCCAGGATAAAGCAGGGGCTGCAATCTTTACTGCCTCTATCAGTGAGGGTATGAAGCAAGGCTATCACTGGGCAATGCTGAAGATGCCTTTCTGAGGAGGGTGCATGTCACAGTTGTGGTGTCTGCCTTCTGTGATTGCTGTCTCCTGGGAGGGGAGTCAGGTGATTTGAAAATAACTGCTTTTCCTACACTTTATATTATGAGGAATTTCTGACAAAGGATATTGGTGCTTGTGTCAGGAGTGCCTCCTACCTTCATCAGTTTGGGAAAGACTTAGAGAAATACACATTCTGAGATCTGCATTTTGTACCAGGTACTTCCATGGTAGGTGTTATTCCTTTTCCAGTCAAAAGCAAGGAAAACAAGTCTAGCTGACTTTCGTTTCTACCTGCTTCTTTGTTAAGGTTCCTCAAATTTCTCTTCTGACTGTAGCATATTACAGGGGATAATTTATGTCAGGGAAGAGCCATAGTTACATTCACAATGACTGGCGTTAGGATTTAGATGTGTCATCTGGGTCAGTTGAGTGTCTTTGAGAGAGAGATATAGTAAAAACAATACCTATATTATGGAGGTCAAGCATAGTATATTATTGTGTCTGTTTCACATACAACACTGGCAAGATTATTGATCTCAAGATGATATAACAAAAGGGGAATAATGAGAAAATTGTGATGAGAAAAGGAGTGTGAAGCTGAGACAGGTATATATATTTTTTTATTTCTTCACAATTGTGCATAAACTGTGAAGGAGAAGCCCTTTCCAACAGCACTGGTAAGCAATTAGCAGTGTAAAGGGGTAGAGACAATGTAGTGTGAAGTACTGCTTTCTGCCCACTTTAATCCACACTCTGCTTTTGCCTTTCTTCAGGAAGACAAAATGCAAGATGAGGTAGAGATCACCCTTGCAGCCTGAATGTTTTCAAAGACAGAAAGAATGATTAGTCAAAGAAAATCTTTAGTGGCAGCATGGAGACTTCTGTGTTTCTAAGTTCTTCCTGACTGTAAGAAAATAGAGGTGAAAAGGGAAGGAGCAGAAAGGAGGTAGGATACTTTGGTACTAGGGAAGTCTGTGTTGTCTAATGGTGTCAAAAAAGTAGACTGTTAACTAGAGTATATTATGAGCTTTACAGATAAGTGTATCTCTGTACCTAAGAGCCCTTAAATTCTTCTCAGAAGAATATATTAATATTCTGGTTTAAGGTGTAGTGTAGGAGATGTTTTCCTTTAGTGGTATGATTTTCTGTAAAGAGGTGCTCTAGCATAGTTACTCTTCATGTTTCTCAGTCCTGTGTAGAGAGGGTTTGAGATGTGTGTAACTGTAATCTAGAAGGAAAAAAAAAAAAAGGAATGGAAGCCAAGAATGGTGCAGACCTGTACCTGAGAGATACAGCTGCAGGCATTCGTTTAGGCAATAGGCATCACAACGTTCTGAGAGTCACAGGTTGGACCCTGCTTCTGTTAACTGCATGGACATAACTGCAGATGGGCACATAAATAATTTCCATGCCAAAATCACAGCGCCTTGGACACAGTGCTAATTGGTAAAGTGTTGTTTGTTTTTTCTATTTCACTCCTATCTTCCCCAGTGTGATGGTTTGGGAGTTACCCTGCCACACACACACACACATGTTCGAAGTAACCCAGACAAGATGCAGCCAGCTGGAAGTCAAGGAATGAAGCTTTATAGTCACAGCTTAGCACAATATTCAAACAGATATTTACAATATATTAAAAATATTTACAGCTATATACAGTAAAAAGGTGATACAGAAACACCACACCCCTCCCAGAGATCAGAGTCCCCAAGAGGGGTTCCCAAGCACCCTTCCACCTTCCCCTCACCCCCAACCTTATCCCAGAATCTGCCTTATGTGTAAGGTGAATTGGGAGGATCAGCAAGGGGGGTTAGAGCGGAATTGATTAGTTGGGTTACACAGATCCGGATAGAAGCCAAGGAGAGGGAGAGACCAACAGCCAGAGCAACTCTGTCTTATCTATGTTTATGTTCTTGTCTTTATGCATCTCAGCAAATCTATAAGTGAAGGAGACATCACCATTGTTTTTCATTCCACAGTCTATAACCTAATTTCTCTTATTAAAATATTCCAATTAGCCTCAAACCAGCACACCCAATGACGTCGACCCACTCTGTGGCAGTTTCAACCAGATTAGATCCTTTTAGTTTTGAGATTTGAAACCAGATTTTTAGAGAAATGTTTTTAGTTTTCACTTACTGCTGTATCTCTCCTACCTGGATTTTATCATGTTCCTGAAGGAATTGCGAAGGCTGACAGATAGTGGTCTTGTGGAAGCAGAAACTCAAGCTTCATGCCTTTGTTAAAATAAAATAAAATAAAGGAGAGATTTGTAATATTAACTTAGTGACAAACAGCTCCTCAAACTCTGGGTGATCCTCTGGTGTTTGGCTCAAAGTATTTGATATTTTTTCTATGGAAAGAAAACACCCAAAATCATGTTTGGAGATGTCTCCAGCTGATTAGCTATGCATCTTTTTAGTCCCTTTCAGCCTAGTTTTATTTCACTCATGGGAACTATTTATACAAGCAGGACACACATGCTCTTGATGTACTTTTCTTTAGCTAATATCTCTGAAATGTTTTTGTAACCATTTAAAATATGTGTCCCCCACAAAATGTATATGTGAACACAGTCTGATAAAAGGCTTCTCTGTCATTTTTGTACCTTAAACTAACCATGCAGGACAGAACACACTTTATTTCATCAGGTATTCTTACCTTCCCCTTCAACTCCTTGGTCAGTCTTAGTGAAGCTAAGTGCTGTCTCGCTACCTGTTGAACCTGGGAACTCACTTGCATCTCTCAACATTTTGCTTCTAATCTCATGTTTTCCAACATCCTATTTTCACTGGCCTTACCAATTTTTTTGTCTTTTTTCATACTGAGATTTAAGAATCTATCACTAACTGCAGTTTCTCATAGTTGTCATTTCCATACTTCCCAGTGTCTATGCTACTGACGTGGGTTAGGAACTTCACACACACACACTATTGAAAGTTACCAGACCAGCTCAGACAGCTTGGAAGTAAGATGAAGCTCTATTTACAGCAAAGCAAAATTCACAAGCATATATGGACAATGTATTTACAATTATATACAAATTAGAAATGATACAGCCCCCAGAGGGGCTCAAAGCTACCCTTCTCTTTCTCCCTCTACTTTCCTAGACAGACAAACCATACAACCAGCAAAGCTTCTGTTGTTATCTGTTAGCCACGATTAGTGGAAAGATATTAGAGTGGAGTTAAGAGGAAGCAAATAGATCCAGTGTCATAGACCAGAGTGGGATAAATTGTTGACATTTTGACTTTTTGTCCCTCTCAGTAAACCAACAAATGATATGGACTTCATCATTATTTTCTTTTCACAACCAGTGACCTAATTTCTCTCATTAAAACATTCCAATTAGCCTCAAACCATCACAGCTATGTATCCATTCCAATGGGCATTGGATCAATCCCCTTAGAATGCTTGCTAAGATTAGCTGAAAGTGGAAATAAGGTAGTTTGGAAACAAAAGGATTAAACATGAGCAATAGACAAGAAACTTCCTGTCTCAGGCTGATTTGGTTGAGTTTCATGCAAATACAAATATAAGAAGCAATACATCAAGCTAGGTGCTACTGTAAGGGTTGTAACTCTTTAGTTACTCTGGAGTGTATAAGAAAATTAGTCTGGTAAATATTTAATTAGCAACTGTCATAAAATATTGATTCCAATTTCTCTATTAATCCATATTACTTTGATTCTGTAATNCAATTTCAGTTAATCACACACGACTTCATAATTTGTTTTTTTTTTTAAAGATATATTTTTAGTTATTTTTTCAAACTATAATGTTAGACTGTTAACCTTCAAGAAATAAAACCTTCCCTCACACTTCTAAACCTCAAAAATGACTGTTCATTGCATGAGCTAATTAGTGCATAGTAATATTTCTGAGTGTTTGATATACAAAAGAATTCAAATCTCTTTTCATGGCAAGGAAAAAAACAGTCTTGTTTCAGGGAGAGGTTGCCTTATTTCGGTGAAGCTAGAAACTTGAAAGAAAAGGCAAAGCAACAGCTAGATAAAAATGAGGATATAGAGGAGGTTAGATATCAAAAATCTTCTTCCTTTACCTTCTACCTTGTAAATATAAAACAAGGCTAACAATCAGGATATCCAACTGTCCTCATGCAAATCTTTGCAGTAATAAATAGATATATATTTTTCTTTAAAGCAATTGTAGTCAAAGCAGTGCAGTGACCGAATATGCTGATCATTTTACCATTATTTGCAATTGCAAAGTATGTGTTTAATCTTATAATATTTTCAGGAGTAATTTAGCACAGAATATGCTTATGGTCTCCCTTTTCTTCTAGTAACCAGCTCCTCAGTGGCAACTGTGTCACTGTATGTTAGTAAACATACAGTGGTTTAAATAAAAGTTAATATTGAACTAAGGACTTTGGAAATGTATATTCATTTAGATCTTCTAAAATGTGTTGTAAATGGCTAGTGGTAATCCCCTTGCACTTAGTTTCTTCCAAAATATGGAACTTGTTCTCTAACTCCTCTCAGTCCTGAAGAAACCTGCGTGTAGTATTTAAAGCAGAAGCATCACAACTATGGAAATAAAGAGATTAACCACACCAAAGTCTAACTGGCAGAATTTTGTCACAGCGTTTAAGGTGCACTCATGGTCATCTAACCAGTGGAAATTGTAGTTAGTGCTCAATGTAGCAACTAATTTCTGCCACATGGTATTTGTCTGAGAAATAAGCCTTGGCCTGAGCCAGCCAGCATTGCACAGTTGCACTAACTTTGTGGCTCTATTAGTTTGAAGTTAGGAGCTCAGACATGGTCTCGAAAAGCATATGATTCTGTGCTGCTCTGCCTGTCCTGGGAAGCTGTTCAGTTTTGCTATATTTAACAGATTAAAATGTCTCCAGAGTTCATCAAATACATACTCAAGATATCACAGGCTGCAGCTGGCAGCTGTGAGCTCGGTAGTTCAAGGTGAATGGGACAGTAATTAGTAAGTGTAGAGGGTTATCGGCGCATGCAACACCCACTTTTTGGAGCAGAGGAGGAAGATGAATTAGTAGTCAAGAGAAGGAGGGCCCTTCTCCAGCTGCCTTCCAGCTCTGCTGTGACTCTCTTTGCCCCATCTACCCACAGGCTTCCAGAGTGACTGCTGGAGAGAACTCCTGCAGACACAGCTGTGAGCATCATGGGAGGCTTTGATTGGCATGGAGGAGATCCAGCTCACCCCTGTACAAGGTCAGATTTCAGCTCTGCTTTGTCCCAGCCACTGCAGACACTGTGAGTGCCTGGTAATGCAGCATGCTCCAAAAACACTCAGCAGCCTTAGGTTGTGGGAACTATCTGAATGCCAGCAAAACTAGCAGAGAGCAACAGCCAGCTAACCAGCAAACTCTCTTCTAGTGCCAGCAGAAGGTGAGGGTAGAAGAGAAGATAGCACTGGAAATTGCTGTAACACTTGAGTTGAATAATAACCAGAGAACTATACTTATTAAAGTGCAAAGGAGCAAGATTAATGTGCATTTTACAGGAGATAACACTTTTGCCATTACTATTAAGTATCTAGAAGTCCCTAATTCAAAATACAGATAACTTACTGTAAATCTTTCCACTGACTGCCATATTTTCAGTAACTGTTGGCTGTAAATTTAATAGCTGCAGGAAAACTTCAGTTGGATGTATGTAGAATCACAACCCTCTCAAATATTTTCTTCTTTCCAGCAGCCATTCTTTCAGGACTCAGAAACACATTTCTTTCCCTAGAAATCCCTTCTATACAGTCGTGAGTTATCTAAGATAAGCCTGGAGAATAAGATTAAAAGCCAGATTTGATGAGTTTGGGTCTTAACTTCCTTGTCGTTTGGGTCTTAACTTCCTTGTCATTTGGGTCTTAACTTCCTTGTCATTTGGGTACCAGGGACATTGATTCTTTAGATGGAGTTTAGTCTGGCAGCCCATATTCGTAGTAAATCTAGAATGGGTAACTCATTTTCAGAGACACCTCAAACTATTTTTTGCCAGATACTTTTGGAAATGTAAGTCACACAAACTCATCTATGGTTCAATGGCTTTGCTGTCTTCTATAAATGAGCTTTTCATTCTTACCCAGCTAATTCTCCATTTCATTCCTGCTAGTGCAATATACTACCTTTAGTTTGCAACCAGGCATTTGCAATGAATGTGAAGGAAGGTGAGAGCTTCATGCATCACAGAAGTAGCGTAAGGAGGAATCAATTACTCAGTTATCAAAGCAGTAGTGAGTCTAACTGAAAGGAAATTCAACAAGGCCAAGTGTAAGGTCCTGCACCTGGGTCACTGCAATCCCAAGCACAAATCCAGGCTGGGTGGCAAATGGCTGAGAGCAGCCCTAAGGAAAAGGACCTGGGGGTCTGGGTTGATAAAAAGCTCAACATGAGCCAACAGTGTGCACATGCAGCCCAGACAGCAACTGTGTGCTGGGCTGCATTAAGAGCAGCATTGCCAGCAGGGCAAGGGAGGGGATTCTGCCCCTTTACTCTGCTCTCATCATCCCCATCTGGTGTACTGTGTACAGTTCTGGAGCCCCCAACACAAGAAGTATGTGGAACTATTGGAAAGAGTCCAGAAGAGGGCCACAAAGATGATCAGAGGGCTGGAGCAGCTCTGCTATGAGGACAGGCTGAGAGAGTTGGGGCTTTTCAGCCTGGGGAAGAGAAGGCTTTGAGGAGACCTTGTATTAGTCTTCCAATATTTAAAGGGGGTGTACAGGAGGGCTGGGGAGGGACTATTTACAAGGTCTTGCTATGACAGGATGAGGAGGAATGGGTTTAAACTGGCAGAGGGGAGATTTAAATGGGATGTTAAGAGGAAGTTCTTCACAGTGAGGGTGGTGAGACACTGGCACAGGTTGCTGGAGGAGGTTGTTGCTGCTCCTTCCCTGGAGGTGTTCAAGGGCAGGTTGGATGAGGCCTTGAGTGACCAGTTCCAGTGGGAGGTGTCCCTGCCTATAGTGGGAGGAGGCTTAGGGATGACCTCATTGTTGTCTACAACTACCTGAAGGGAGGTTGTAGCCAGGTGGGGGGTTAGTCTCTTCTCCCAGGCAACTAGCAACAGAACAAGGGGACACAGTCTGAAGTTGTGCTGGGGGCGGTATAGACTGCACATTAGGAAGAAGTTCTTGACAGAGAGAGTGATTGCCACGGAATGGGCTGCCCAGGGAGGTGGTGGAATTGCCATCCCTGGAGGTGTTCAAGGAAAGCCTGGATGGAGCACTTGGTGCCATGGTCTAGTTGATTGGATAGGGCTGGGTGATAGGTTAGACTGGATGATCTTGGAGGTCTCTTCCAACCCAGCTTATTCTATTCTATTCTATTCTATTCTATTCTATTCTATTCTATTCTATTCTATTCTATTCTATTCTATTCTATTCTATTCTATTCTATTCTATTCTATTCTATTCTATTCTATTCTATTCTATTCTATTCTATTCTATTCCATTCCATTCTAACTGAGCGTGACAGACCCACTTGGTCAGTGCAGTCAGATGCATGTGGCATGAGTGGGCTCCAGATAAAGCCACACCATTCTTTGTGGTATGGATGTGGCCTTAAGCTTGAGGCAAATATGACTTTTAGTCCAGTTGATGCAATTCTAGCTTTGTCCTACTGAGATTTAATTAGCTGTGCAGAAATGCGAGCAGTGAAACTGTGAGCCTGAGATGGTTGCTAGATAAACCTTTGGGATGCTGGTATTCGGTAACTGGAATGGCCCAGTGACACTACAGCAATTTTCTTTGTTAGAAAAACACAGCCATAGTATTCTGAACTTATAACACTGAGCTGCTTTGTAGAATGTCTCTCTAGCTAATACCAAAGTGCAAAGTGATGTTAACCATGATAATAAGATAGCAGATACTGATGGAGATTTGATTGCAAACGAGCAATTTGTGTAACAAATAAGAATTAGATGCCCTAATGTGTTAACCAAATAAGAAGCAGGAATCACTTGGGAAATTAATGTGTAAAGCAGACAAAATCAGGCATTCAAGCCATGCTGATTCCTGGATTTCTTTTTCTTTCCCAATTGTCAACTATATGATGAAAGTTATAAGTAAGAGAAAAGAGAGCTGACTTCTACTGCATCCACTTTGTTCACAGAAAATAGGTTTTAATTTTAGAAATAAATTGTGCTTCAATTTCCAGAATTAGCCTGTGGTTCTTGTAACCACCTCAGACAGACCCATTAATTTAGGCATTAGCAGACATCAACTCCACAGCTGTAGCTGCTTCCACAATCTTTACAACTACATTACCCAATCTAGATAAAAATTTGCTGCTATATCTGAGCACCTGAGAAACCCCTCAGAAACACAGTAGGTTTAGTTGGAGATTTCATTACCTGAACGTTGTCTTTCACAACCATCTTTCTTACTAACTTTGTCCTGTTTCTGCTATGGCTATTTTGAACCCTCTGAAGTATCTTTTCTCATGCTGTTATTTGTAACTTCAGATAGCACAATATTTCGGTAAGCACTGAACAAATGCTTGAAATGAGACCCTGACCTCCCCAAACCAGCTGCAATGTGAAGGGACCAGGCTGAAAGAAAATCCTGCCTTCCAATACTGAAAACCAGGTTAATTGCATGAATATCTCACTGCATGCCCATAGGAAAACTCTGCCAAGGCAGCTGAGTCCCATTCCAACATTTTAGCTAATCTTCCATCATGCACCTCAAATTGTCCTTTATCAGGACTCTTTGCTACTTAGAAAAAAGCTGGGAGGAGTTTACTTAACAATGAAGGCAAGTCTTAAGGTTTAATTTGTAGTTTCCTATTATTTTCTTCCTTTCCTTTTCCTCTTAATGAATCCAGTAATTTGATGTAAGTGTCCAAAAACACAGCCAATCTGTCTTTTACATGGTTAAAAGGCAAGTGGAGCACTTATTTCTCCAGTAAATCTTCTCCTCTAACAGAAACTGGTTTTAAAATGGGAAGAGGTAAGGGGAAAAAAAAAAAAAAAAGACATTGATAGTCTTACAGGCTGTGTAAAAAATAGTATTATTATAAAATAAATTGCATTTTCAGCTGATCAAAATTGTGCTTAGGAGTACTGAGGCTGCAGGGATTGCACATTCAGAATTATGGAAGGGTAAAAATTACCCTCACAAAATAAAATCACCAGAATAGCTCAGAAGGTTTGGAAGGAAAATAAAGCTGTATTTGACAGCAAATGAAAATCTCAAAGCATAAAATGCAATGTATATGTACAAAATGCATTTACAGGTATTTACACAGTCACAAAGTAGAGACAACACAAGGACCCCAATCACCCCCCTGGACAAACTCCAAGGGGTTTTCAGTAGTCTCCCTCTTCTTCCTCCCTCTTCTTTCTCTCTCCAGACAGTTTGTACCAGCAAGAAGGTCAGAACAGATAAAGGCCTATGCAAAGCAGAACTGCAGAGGAGAGGAGCGAAGAAGAAGGAAAGAGAATTGTTTATGCAACTGAATTTTATCCCCATCAGCAAGCAAATGGAATCATAATCTTTGTTATTCTTTTTGCATCTAATAGGCAATTATTTACTTTTCTACCTTTTTTTTCCTATTCAACATCTCTGGAAAGTCCATGTCCATCCCTTGCTTACAGTTAGACATGAAAAACTAAGCTAAGCCTTGAACCATAACAAGAATTTAGACAGGTTACTGTAGGGGTGTGCCTGTATCATTCAAAGAGGTCAGGATTCAGTATATCAGATTCTTAGATGCTTAGACTGAGAGTTGTCTTAGGAGGTATGCCAGAACTTTCACAGAATGTCAGGGGATGGAACAAACTTTGAAAGCTCATCCAGTCCAACACCCCTGCAGAGCAGCACCACCTATACCAGATCACATAGGAATGCATCCAGGCAGGTTTTGAGTATCTCCAGAGAGGGAGACTCCACAAATCCCCTGGGCAGCCTGCTCCAGAGTTCTCTCACCCTCACAGAGAAAAAAGTCCTCCCCATGTTTACATGCCTATGCCATAACTTCCACCCATTGCCCCTTGTCCTGTTGTTGGGCACCACTGAACAGAGCCTGGCTCCATACTCCTGGCACTCACCTTTACGTATTTATCAACATTGATGAGGTCACCTCTTAGTCTCCTCCAAGCTAAAGGGCCCAGTCTCCCTTTATCATCTTTATGGCTCTGTGCTGGACTTTCTCAAGCAGTTAACTCTCCCTCCACACCTCTCTCTTTTCACTGCTAGTACTCAGGACACTGGGGGAAATTAGTGGTGGATAAACAGTAAAATTCATTTATCCCTATGTGATATTTGTCAGATGTTGATCAGCAATTATATAACCCAAATTTCATACTGAGTGTCTGTGTTTTTTTTGGGTTTTTTTTTTAATGTTCTGGATGATAGACAGATGCCCTCCCAAAGCAACCAAAAACTATCCAAGAATCTTCTCTAAGAGTTGTTGTCTTCTCTAATCCTGAGGACAAACACATTACTCCAAAGGCAAGGCAATCAGTTAATTGACAAACTGCACTGTGTGGTAGGAAAGCACTAGGGTTTAGGCAAGGCAAAATTATGAGACCTCTGTTGGCACTTTCATAACAGGGTCAGGACAGTCAGAGAGGAACTCTTGTGTTGTTCTCTGGGTCCATTTAATCTTCAGAATCCTGTTGCCACAGGATTTTGGAAGACAGTAGCTCTGCAGTTACTTGTTCATTGGTATTACTCAGAGATAAAAGCATAGTATATGCCGATCAGAACTTCATTTGCTGTCTGATAGTTTAACAGCGATGGTAATCCAAGCTTAGGCAGGCATTACAATGGAAATCCTCCAAGTGAAACACAGAGATTAGTGATTCCATGGCAGATAATGGCACAGCCATTTTATGTCATTGCTAAAGTGGCACTTTCTGTATAAGGGGAGAATCTGGATACATTTGAATTGGCTGGGGCAATTAACGAGGCAGGAATTACAAAATACATAGTTATTTCCAAAAAAGCCCTGCCCACAAACTATACAAAACCTAGTTAAATTTGGGTTCCAATTGGTTCGGGAAAATCATCACAAGGATACTTATAGGCAATTTCTGATTTTCCTAAATTACTAAAATTGGAAAAGGTTTAGCCACAAAACAGCTTTGCCCTGCTTACAAATAAAAGGCAGCCTGGAGTCCTGGGTAATATCTGTGCTACTCACGGTGGCGGAGTGGGAATTTCGAGATGATTTCTTGGCTCCTTTGTGGCAATGTCTGGAACTGTGCATAATAACCCAGCAGTGGATTGACGTGGCACAGAATCCAATGCGAGTAAACCCATCAAACTCCAAAGTGACTGCAGGCAGGGCTTCCACAGGCCAGCGCAGCGCAGGGCAAAGCCAGAATGCCCAACCGTGTGCCCCCAAAGGGCAGCAGTTTGTGGCAGAGGCAGGTCCCTGCAGCAGGGATCCTGCGCTTTCACCTCACTGTTCTTTCACCTGCTCCTCAAGATACCCCTCAAGGTCCCAATAGACAGTGTGTCCAGTTGCCATGTATATGTGCTGGGCTGATTTGCTCTTCCCCGTTTAAATTTGTGGGGTTGGAAGAAGGAACTTCGCACCTAGTTCTTTCCACATTCCAAACTTCTGGAGCTGGAGATGGGGGGAAGAGGGAGCTAGGAAGGAAAACAGTTTCAGGCCCCATTCAAACCTCCGGTGGGGCAGGGATTTTGGCGTGCCCTGCCACAACACTGAATGTTCCCCTTAGGAGTAAGCTTTGCTGGCACTTGACAGTCTGAAATGTAAATTGTGAGTCTATTTGAATGCTAAGAGTTAATTTTATCTTTGTCATCATCACCTTCAAATTAGCTTCTTCAAGCAGTCTTCCAGGGTTTGTGTTTTGGAGCTTTGGAGCTGGTGTCCTTTGAGCTTTCTTGCTGAGCAAAGTTTAAAGGAGGTTGGGATATCTAATTGAATTGGAGAGTCCCCTTTCATGTGGTGTTAGACTGTGAAGCACATTTTTCTTCAGAGACAACATAATTTAGCATAATTTGAGCATTCATTCTCTGGCCAGTTACCTAGTGCAGGAAGACAAAATTCGTATTTTGTCCGCCCTTTCACATGTGGCAAAATATGAGAGCAGTGAAAAACAGGGTGAAGGTGCTCTAACTTCTCTGCTCACACACTACTGAGAGGGCTGTAGAAATGCTCTTAGTTTTGCATGAACTAGGGTAACTCCAGCTGAGACCAGTGCTTTTTGGAACCACATTTTCCCATGACCTGCAAAAGAATGATCAAACAAGCCTGAAAGAAAGAACTTTCCTTTTTTTTTTTCCACCGTCATGGGTAAAGCAAAAGTCACCTCTGGAATCAAAGAACTGAAGACTAAATACATAATGAAATGTAAGGACGAGACTCTTCCTGCAGTCTCTGAAGCGTCTGCAGTGTTCTGCTTTGACGCATTGTGTAATGCTGGTACAGTTGGAGACATGTGAGAGGGAAAGGACACCAACAGGGCTTTGCTCCAGTGAATTGTAGCCTCAAGAGCACCTGCCCAGATGGAACTGTTCCAGTCTCTCTGTGTCTGTTTAGTGGATCTAGTGAGCCAGTGGAACACAGAGCCCCATAGCCCCAAAACCAAAATAGAAACAGGCCAAAATTTAGGTAATCTTGCAAAAATCAGTTGTGACTCTCTTCTTTAACACAGAAGAACTTCCAGATCTGGTTCCTTGGTTGTTTCTTTGTTTGTTTGGTTTTTTTTGGGGGGGAGGGTTTTGGTTGTTTGGTTGGGTATTTTTATCATACATTTCTTTCTGTCAAAGACCTGCTTCATGGAGCTAAGCTTAAGGAAGCATCTGCATGAGGGGAGATACTTCTTTAATGGTTTTCAGGACATATAATCTAAGTGGGTGGCAGGAAATTAGGAGATTGTCTGTTCCAGCTTTAATCTTCCAAATCATAGCATGAGGATTTTACAATGAACATTCATAAGTCACCTTATTCACTTTGCACTTTTGCTTGATTGTAAAAATGCAAGCTACATTTATCACCAATTAATTAACTGTGACTTTATTATGTAGAGTGAGTTGAAATTTACTAGCAGTCCAAAAGTGTATCTCACAGATAATAATTTAATTACTATTTTCTTTTTGCAAAACTTGGGTTGAATTGAAATTCGAGTGCCCTTACTTGGGGTGGGGAGCAGGCAGAAATGGAAAGGCATAATTGCTCTCTTTGAGGGTTCTGGTCCCAAGATAGCTTCTAAAACATTGGGGAATAGTAGGGAATAGCAAAGAGTAAAAAAAAAAAAAATAGAAGCATTAAAAAGCTCTGTTCTTTTTTATTGGATGAACTGACTCACAGGCTTTACAAGATTATAGTATGAATGCCAAATGCTGTTACATATTATTTCTAAAGTTTTGGGTTTTTTTTTCCAAAGAAGAGATGATTTTCCTTTGTTATGAGTTGACTAACATTTACAGCTTACAGGACTATTTCTCTTAAGTGAAAGTACTGATGATATCAGTCAAATAGCTTTTAGATATTTCTTTTGTTATTACCCTGAGTTCAGCATGCATGGAAAAAAGAATGGAAGGCAATTTCCTTGTTGCAGAAATCTCCCTTTTTGTGACTCCAGTGAGCTCTGTGCCAGATGAAGCATCCTCACTGTAACATTCTTCCTCACAGATCTTTTTCTATTATCTAACTTGTTCCTGAGACACATCCTGAGCTATGTATTTCAGCCCACCCATGTAGTCAACTGGAAAAGACCTTTAAGATTATCAAATCCAATCCTAATCCAAGTAGCATGACCAGTAAACTATATACTAAAATGCCACATCTTCTCAAACACCTCGGGGGATGGTGACTCCACCACTATGTGGGCAGCCTGTTCCATTGCCTCACCACTCTTTCAGTAAAGAATATTTTTCTGATGTCCAATCTAAACTTCCTCTGGCTCAATTTAAGCCCATTTTTCTTATCCTATCAGTAGTTACTTGGGAGAAGAGACCAACACCAGCTTAACCACAACCTCCTTTCAGGCAGTAAGATCTCCCCACAGCCCTCTCTGGAAAAGATCTGAGAGTGAGTACAATGGAGAGCTACAAGGATGATTGTGGGCCTTGAACATCTCTCTTATGAGGAAAGTCTGATAGACCTGGGGCTGTTTAGTCTGGAGAAGAGAAGTTGAGAGGGGATCTTACCAATGTCTATAAATATCTGAGAAGTGAGTGTCAAGATGAAGGTTTAGGTTCCACCTCAACATGAGGAGACACGCTTTATGGTGAGGGTCATGGAGCACTGGAACAGGCTGCCCAGAGAGAATTATAGAATGGTTTAGGTTGGAAAGGACCTCAAAGATCATCCAGTTCCAACCCTCTGCCATAGGCAGGGGCACCTCCCACTAGAACAGGTCACTCAAGGCCTCATCCAGCCTGGCCTTGAACACCTTCAGGGAGGGAGCAGCCACAACTTTCCTGGGCAATCTGTGCCAGTGTCTCACCACCCTCACTGTAAAGAACTTCCTCCGAACATCCCATTTAAATCTCCCCTCCACCAGTTTAAACCCTTCCAAGCCGTCACAGTCTGTGATTCTGTGATCCTCTAGACTAAACAATCCAAATTTATACGACATAGCCTCCAAGCCCCTCACCAGGCACAGTGCTCTTCTCTGGATGGAAAGCAAAAACTTCCTCAATTCCTTGATTAATTAGCAGGATCCTTGATTCTCCAGCTGCTACTTGTGTAGAGTTAAATGGCTTTTAGGGGCTAAAAAACACTCATTGCAATTAGTCCTTTTTGCCATAAAATGGTTTTCTTTTATGTTATTGGCTCTCCTACCTCTGAAAGGCATGCTTATAGATTTGAAAATATTATTCCCATCACTGAATATGAAAAAGTTGGCTTGAAGTATGGTACCAGGATGCCACAAATGTCTGTGACTTAGTTTTTTGGAAGTTCCGGTATTTGTGCTGATGAATGGAACTGAACTGAATCAATAAAACAACATAATCATTGTCTAAGCTTTGAACCTATTTGATCAAAGGATGATGTTAAACACGATGAGGCATGATCATGATGGATATGGGGTGAGCTTCATACGGCAATAGAATGTCTGTACTTCTTTCCTCTGAAAAGTCATTTTGTTGATGGTACTACTGGGGGTTTTGTCCCTATATATTTTTGGTTGCTGCATCTCTAAATTCACTCATCTGAAGTATAGTTTTGGAGAGAAGCTGAAAATTGCCAATTCCTACAGAAAGTAGTGCTTTTTCTGGGGAGTAGGGGGGAGTGGTGGAAAGAAGGCACAGTAGCTCTTATAACAAATTTCAAATTCAAAAAGAACTTGCTTTGACCTGCATGTTCTTAGTGCAGTTTAGGAGCCTGGGAAGCAAGAGGTCTTCCCTGAAAATTACTAAGCATCATGGTTAGCTGAAATGCTGGCCTTGGTTAACACAGTCTGTTCTCACAAGCCCACCTCCCCACACACACCCAGATAGGAGGAAAAGTAGCACAAAAAAAACCCTCTGGGTTGAGATAAAGAGTATACTGCCCAATTATCTTAGCCTATTTGGAGCAAAGCCCAGCAAAAGGCAGAAGCAGCAGCAGAGTCCAGCGACAAAATAGCTCCACCCCCCAAGGCATGCAGAAGCCAGCCCAGTAGAACAGAGCAACAACCCAAACCTCAGAAATCAAAAGCATCAACCAGAACAGGAAGCCTCTCATGTTACAATCTGAAATTTGAGCCCCATGACACTTTTCTCCAGCCATCACTTTCACTTTGAATTTGGCATGACAGCAGCATGGTAAGGAATATCAGCAGCAGATTCAACTCAAAACATGACAAATGCATTGAGATTTGACATTCTGAAGTAGAAGTTCACTGTAACACTTTTCTTAAGCCTCAGTCAAAGGTTTATTCTTCTCTGCTAATCCAGTAAAATTAATCTGGATCATTTTATGAGCGGAAGAGATATTTTTAGTTTTACATTATCTGGCATTTGTATCGCCTTCCTTGTGCATGAGTCAATAGCTAATCTGAAAATTAAAACACTAGATCTGGCTGCATGATTTGTATACAACAGCTTTGACAGCATACAAAGAGAAAATGGTCTGGAAACAGTCAGCTTACAAAATCCTGAACAGCAGTTGCATCTAACTGGTTCAGCTGGGTCTGCATTTGACATAGGTGTGGAGGAAGGTCCAAATTATACCTGAAATACATACCCAAGACATGTCTCTGCATGCCCTGAATACCCAGTTTGACTCCCACTCCTTCCCAGGTAGAAGAAGCAGGAGGGCAGACAAAAGCCTCTGTGCCTCTCAGTCTGCCACACAGACACCATATTTGGCATTGTTTTGCACCCTGCTTTGTTTTTTGGAAAACACAGGTCATGGATGCTAAGCATGTGCATCTCCCTTTTTTGGTGATAGAACCTAGGATTTGTTCTAGAGATGTTTTTTCTCTGTTGCTATTGGTCAAAGGCACTCATCAAAAGGCTTTAAAAATCTAGCCAGTGTTTGTTTGCTGCTGCTGCTGCCTTTGGTTTGCCTGCTACCTGTTTGCCTTGTGCCTTTGCACTGTGCATACCTGGGGACTTGCCTTCCCCATGAATGGAAGACCAGCCCCTACCTGTGTTCCAAACTGGATTAAGGGACCAAAACTGCTTGCCCTGTGCTGGAATACAGCTGTCCACTGGACCTCAGCTGAGCCTGAGACTGTTTAACTATGAATGAGTCTAGGTGATGACCTACCAGTGGCCTAGCAACAAGAAGGACATGGAACTCTTGGAGTGAGTCCAGAGGGCCACGAAGATGATCAGAGGGATGGAACAGCTCTGCTATGAGAACAGGCTGAGAGAGTTGGGGCTTTTCAGCCTGGAGAAGAGAAGGCTTTAAGGAGACCTTATAGTAGCCTTCCAGTATCTGAAGGGGGCCTACAGGAAGGCTGGGGAGAGACTGTTTACAAGGTCTTGTAATGACAGAACAAGGAGGAATGGGTTCAAATTGGCGGAGGGGAGATTTGAACGGGATGTTAGGAAGAAGTTCTTGACAGGGAGGGTGGTGAGACACTGGCACAGGTTGCCCAGGGAGGTTGTGTCTGCTCCCTCCCTGGAGGTGTTCAAGGCCAGATTGGATGAGGTAGGCCTTGAGTGTTCTAGTGGGAGGTGTCCCTGCCTGTGGTGGGGGGTTGGAACTGGACAATCTTCCAACCTGATCCATTCTATGATTCTAAGTTGCGACATCAGGACCCCACAGCCACCACTCCAGCCCGAGGGCTAGACACAGCACCCAATCAGACTGTTCCAGCCCATAAACCTGGATCCTGCTTCAGCCAGGTGGCTAACTGCTCCGATGACTTTCTGAGAGCCACAGAGGATTTGCTTTGTGTCCATGGATCTTCTCACACAACAGGCTCAATTTGAGCTATGCAAGCAGCAAAATCCCCACTGCATCATCACCACCTGGAAGGCCACCATGTGACTGGGACTGTATTTTCCCTCGTTTATGTTTCTACATATACTTTTGGATTACAAATATTGAGACTCTGACCAAAGAGTAAACTAACTCTCTTTTCTAAAGCTCATGAAAGTTTATGTTTAACCTTTAAGCTGCAGTTTGTGTTGCAAGACCCTCTCCAGTTGTTTAAATTTTCTAAAACCTTTCCTAAAACAATTTAAATTTAATCTGATTGTATATATACATTCTGCTAAAATAGTTTTGCCTACCACATAATGGAATCTCTGTGTGTGTGTGTTAATTGTAAATAAGTTTGGGGAAATTTTTTCTTTAACAAACTATTAGTAATTTTTTATATCGGCCTCATTACTATTCCCTTCCAACCCAGATTCAAACCCATCCTTAACAATAGGTTAGGCTAGAACTGACCCCTGGAATTTCTTCACCTTTTGTAGCATGTATTTAAGCTTAATACACATGATTAGGCTGCCAAAAGACAGGTTGATAGACAGAGATTGAACAGCAGGACAAAAGGGGAATTCCACTCCACAGGCAGTTTCATTCACTACCTACTCCCCACTGCATATTGCATTTGTTACTGGCAACCTTGAGGTTACAAACCATCTAAAAGGGGCAGAGATATGAATTAATTCTGGGACTGCAACTGTAGCACTTTAATATTGCAAATCACAAATCTTTCATATGATGGAAGAGCTTCTATCACAAAGTGGCTTAAAGATTATGAGT
Organism: Psilopogon haemacephalus; assembly: GCA_013396835.1. NCBI lineage: Eukaryota > Metazoa > Chordata > Aves > Piciformes > Megalaimidae > Psilopogon > Psilopogon haemacephalus. The sequence goes on along the minus strand of VWZI01000241.1, from coordinate 61,856 downwards.
TTTTAAATCTGATAATGTATTCAAAGTCTCTTTTAATTTGTCTCTGCCTAGTATAAAGTGGATGAGAGGATAGTGTTTCTTTTCAGTTTCATTTTCTACAGGTCAAGCCAGCTCAAAACACTTCAGCAAATGTTGGGGGTTTTTTTGTTTTAAAAGAGGACAATGTTAATGTACTTAATCACATATCTCAAGGAACTATTATTTTAAAGGAAAAAAAAAAAAAACAACCAACAGGAAACCCCAGAAAGCCTCAAATTCACAAAGGTAATAACAGAGTTGATTGTGGCAACTTTAGCTTAAGTCAGTCCAGTTCAATCATAATTCAGGTATTTTTTACCAGTAGCAAAGTTGGAAAAGCTAAAGCTTTGGAGACACAGAGAAGGGAAGAAGAAATATTAAGCAGAAGAGGTTGCAGTGATACTTCAGTGTTTAACCTGGCAACCTCTTGGGGTGTGACTGAAGTCTCCTGTACTAAAATTTATTTGGATTTGTGTAATCCTATTTTATCTATGAGTTTACTATTCCTGTTTCTGTTTGTCAGCCTGTCCTTCATTAGTTCAGCTTAGAGCTTGGGATGCCTGATGCTGAGTGATGTTGGATTATGTCTGTATTCCATATTGTTATGATAAAGAGTATGGAGATGTGTGATGACAGATAGTAGCTACCATCCCTGGTTGACTCAAAAGCTCTCCCAGTATGGGGTGATGGTTAGCTTTGCTTCAAAGACAAGGCACAGATGTCATCTTTGTAGCAGTGTGGATCATTTAGAGAGGTTTTAGGCAAAAACCTGTACAGGGGAAACTACATCACATATGTATATTTTTGTGTTGGTCCTATAAAGTGCTGTGATTGGAATGTACAGTTTGGAGAGGAGTGTATTGACAATTCACCTGTAAATAAAGTACTTATAGAGCGGTGCCTCACAGGAAGGCTGCACTGTGCCTTATGGCAACAGTGAGGACAATTTTTCCCTAAGCTTCTGTGGAATTTGCTAGGAGGCTTGTAGCTATTTTTTAAAAATTAAAATACAGCCTAAGCTGTATTAAAATATTGTGCAGAAAAGACTGGATATATGTCTATGGCATGGACTGCTTTCTAGTCTCTGTTCTTTGCTGGGAATCTTGCAGCATTTAATACTGGAGCTTTATCTATGCCCTGTCCAAGATGGTGGCAGTGCACATTAGCATATGGCTAAAAATATAAGAAATAAATCATAGAATCATAGAATGGTTTAGGTTGGAAGAGACCTCAAAGATCATCCAGTTCCAACCCCCTGCCATAGGCAGGGACACCTCCCACTAGAACAGGTCACTCAAGGCCTCATCCAGCCTGGCCTTGAACACATCCAGGGAGGGAGCAGACACAACCTCCCTGGGCAACCTGTTCCAGTGGCTCACCATCCTCACTGTAAATAACTTCCTTCTAACATCCCACTTAAATCTCCTCTCTGCCAGTTTAAACCCATTACCCTTGGTCCTGTCATAGCAAGACCTTGTGAATAGTCCCTCCCCATCCTTCCTGTAGGCCCCCTTCAGATATTGGAAGGCTACTATAAGGTCTCCTTGAAGCCTTCTCTTCTCCAGGCTGAAAAGCCCCAACTCTCTCAGCCTGTCCTCATGTTCTGCCTTGATTTTGCAGAACTTTAAAATGGTAATATACAAGGAGTCTGCAGTTCTTGTTGGGTACGAGACCCCGATCAAATTTATTGCAATAGGAAAGCACTATCAGTATCTGGAGGTGAACATACTTTTCAGTTTTAATATGGGTTTCGATAGTGTCCTCCTTTCATGCAGGACTCTTCTCTTCTCTTCTCTTCTCTTCTCTTCTCTTCTCTTCTCTTCTCTTCTCTTCTCTTCTCTTCTCTTCTCTTCTCTTCTCTTCTCTTCTCTTCCCTTCTCTTCCCTTCTCTTCCCTTCTCTTCCCTTCTCTTCCCTTCTCTTCCCTTCTCTTCCCTTCTCTGAATATATTCCCCTCTGAGGTTGACTTATGGGAAAAAAAAAAAAAGTTAGAGGTTACATAGCTGCTGGTGTTACAATGGCTGGAAATACATACACAACTTTGATATGTTCATATCAAGTCAAATCCCATCTTTGGGACTGCAGTGATCAATGCAGCAGAAAGAAGAGATATTTTTCTCTAAAATAAATGGAGTTGACAGATGGAGGAAATTTATCCAGCGATATTTGTGATTAGTGGTCAGAAGGGCTGTGTAGGGGACCATGGCACTGTTATATTCCCTGAAGAAGGCAGTCCATGTGTCTTGTTGGTGTGATGGATTCAAGGGACAAGGATAATTCAAAGGCACTTCACCGCTGTGAGAGGTTTTGAAGATCCTAGCTGAAATCTGGCGTGATTTTTTGATATGCTTTGTCACCGGGAGGGAGCAGAAAGGAATGCTTAATCTGGTATTCTTTATTGTGGGGAAATAGACTGTCATTTGCAAATAAGGGGGGAAAAAAGTGGATTTAATGGTGCTAAAAATAAATTATGTGGGTAGACTGCTGCTACTGCTATTGTCAGTCTCATTCCCATTTAATTTCCACATTCCTTTTGTGTTTTGTTTTCCTTCTCCTGTGAGCTTTAGCACACCATTTGTCTTGGGGTCCAGTTCTATAAAGATCTAGAAGAATGATCATGCCTGTAGAATTTCCCTTCTCGCGGTTCAAATATAACAATTCACAAGATGCATTCCCCAAAGACAACACACAGATGGGACACATCAAGATGCATTTATAATAGACACAGGGCAAAACTCCTCTGCATAGAGGAGAAGGAAAATAAATCATGTAATGACAGATTTAATGTGTTATTAGATTTCCACAGGCTGCTTTTGGGTTTGGTTTGTTTTTTCCAATCAGTACTATTCTGTGAATCCAGGAAGCACTTAGGAGACGGACTTGCTGCAGCTAGAGATCACCTTCTGTTAAGTGTACACAGGTGCTAACAGTGGTGGTAATAAACAATTCTATATCTCCCCAGGGAGTTTAATTTTCCTCTTTATTTATTTTGCAAGGAATCTGTATTTCAGTGGCTTCATTATAAATCCAGGCCTGTTTGAATGAAACACTGAGAAACCTGTTAGCATAACTGGCATATGTTAGTTCTGAGACCACTTTGGCTTTAGGAACCTGGACAAGTCTTCTTCGAGGTGATTTGTTGTTGTAGTAGATTAAATCTTTGCATCTGTAAAGCTGATTTCAAAAAAGATTAAATCTGTTCACAGACTAATGAGGTTGAAGAATTATAACCAATTTAAAAACCAGGTCAGAAATGAACCTCTGGTCCCCTTTAAAAACTCTCCTTGAAGAGTAGTTGTAGAAATGTGGAAATACTCTTTGTTGCTTCCTGTGGTGGATTTTGTTACCATCTACCACTTAGACACCTTTTTTTGGTGGGGTTTTTGTTTGTTTGGTTGGTTGGTTTGGGTTTTTTTAAGGAAAAATATGTTAATTCATTATGTCCTTAATCCAATTATCTTTCATTAAGAAAGACATTCTTTAATCTCTGCTGTTTTGCATGTCCATTTGTATTCACCCTTTTGTTGAACTCAGCACAATCATGACTGGACAATGGTTGTCTGAGGAAAGGAGTACTAACCCTTCCCTGAAGTCATCACTTGGATTGCTCTTCTTCACCCACAGTCTTCAAAACCACATAAGTATGTAATTGATAGGGCTTTAGAAAGCCAAACTGTTCCCCTGAGTAGGTTCTTTGAGAATGATTTGGAAATGGTCAGCTTCCAGAGCTAACTGAAACCAACATTTCAAGGGTTTCTGTGATTATTGCTCAGGAAGTGGAGGATAGATGTGGTCTCTGCAGATTCTTGCTTGAAGATGCCAAGCTTGAAGATGAATGTTAACAGTTTGCTTGCTGAGTTAAAATCCTGTCTCTGCAAGAGGATGGAGTTACTCTCCAGAAATTGTACATTTCAGCCTCTGAGACTTGTTTGCAAGCTTGCAGCCTGGCACAATGAATTTGGTCACTGAGGAATCAATAGGTGTTTCTCCAGCATAGTTTATTTACAGAAATCACTTCTTTTTCCTTACTGTCCTTAACACACATGGGCAGCCCATCTTAAAATCATAGAATTGTCAGGGTAGACACATCACACTAGATTGGGTTGCTCAGAGCCCCATCCAGCCTGACCTTAAAAACTCCTAGGGATGGGGCTTCTTCAACCTCCCTGGCCAACCTGTTCCACCCTCATAGTGAACTTCTTCCTAGCATCCAATCTCAATCTACCCACTTCTAGTTTTGCTTCATTCCCTCTAGTCCTATCACTACCTGACATCCTAAAAAGTCCCTCCCCAGCTTTCTTGTAGGCCCCCTTCAAATACTGGAAGGCAACAATAAGATCTCCCTGGAACCTTTTCCTCTCCAGACTGACCAGCCCCAACTCTCTCAGTTTGTCCTCATAGGAGAGGAGCTCCAGCCCTCTGATCATCCTTGTGGCCCTTCTCTGGACACACTCCAGCAAGTCCATATCCTGCTTGTAATAATGGCTCCAGAACTGGATGCAGTTCCAGTTTTCTTCAGTTAGATCAGAATCATTGTCTGTAACTGAGGCCATTTTTTCTCTTCTTTCCTTTTTTCTTTCCCCCCGCCCCTTCTTCTTTGTTCCTTCTCTAGAGTTACTACCTGGCACCCTGCCTACGCTCCCTTGTGCTCTGGGTTGAAGTTCAAGAGTGCCCTAGAGCTACTTAGCTTAATTAATGGCATCCAATATGACCTGTTAATTTGAGGGAAAGGGAATTTTCCAAGATGATGTATACTAAGCAAGCTCTGTTCTTTAAGTGTCCCACTGTTATCCTAATTAAGTGATTATAACAGCCTGGCTTAAAATTGTAAAAAGGGAGAAAAAGGAAAAAGAAAAAGATTGCTCCATTACTGTAACTTAAAGCTTATTCCTTCCTTATGCCCCTATTACTAGGAAATGCTCAAGAACTTCCCTGTTACTGACCTTACCATGGCTCAAGGGGAAAAGTGTAAGCAGTGAGACAAGGAAGGAAATGGCTGTGTTCTGTTTTAGCATGTTCTTCTCTGCATGAGGTGATGACATTGGACATTTTCAGCGTGACAGGTTATGTACTGGAGAAGGGTGTCAGGTTGTCAAGCTTAATGTCCTCCAGAAATGACATGCCTTTTCAAATGTAGGGTTTAAAAAAAGAGAGGAAGATAACTGAGTTGTTTTAAATACATGGCATTCAATGCAATGGCAGTGGATGATGAGGAAGTCAAGACTTCACAAAAAATCAAAGTACCAGCTTTAGAAGAAATATAAATCTATCACAGGAATGCTGATCTGGAGTCTTTGCATAGATTCTAGTGACAGTATGCTGGTTCTTGCTCAGATAATAGCCCTGGCAAGATATTCCACCTCTACTGATAAAGAAGGAATGCAGAACCTACAACATCAACCTGTTTTCAAATCAGTGCCAACCAGCATCAGGTGAAAGGCTTGTTAACTGCTGGCTTTGGGAGCCTGGGACATGACAGGCAGGGGAGTGTTGTTTTAGTCACCTTTTCTCTCTAAAGAAATGGGGTTTTAAGGATCTCAAAGACTTAGGACTCATGCGAGCATTATTGCTTTTTTTTTTTTTTTTAAATTCATTTGGGGCCTTTTATGTCAGACTTACACTTTGGGAGCTGTAAAACGAGTGTTGAAACGGTTTAGTGAAAGATACTCTACCAGACTCACTTCTCAGAGCAGTTTATGTGATACCATTAAGTTGTGAAGCTTCCATAGACTTCCAAGTTTCCTTCTGGCCAGTGCATAGCATTCACAAAAACAAGGAGCTTGTTTCAAAAAGACTGCCCCTATTTGTTGCAGGGATTTAAATAACCATACCAAAGAATACTCAAAACACCAGCAATGGAAAGAGAGTATCTCTGCAAAGTATCTTTTAGCACCATCTAGATTCTCTGCCATCTTATTCCATCTATGAACGAGAGATATCTTTATCCTCAGAATAAAGGGTGTCGTTCCCTCATGGCTTAGGATTGATTACACACTGGCTTTGCAACCTGCAATAGTATTTATTCAGTGCTTGTTGTCACAATGTGTTATAAATATTCTACAAGGGATTCATGATTGTTTGTGGCACCTTTGGAAGTACTCAACATGAGCCAGCAGTGTGCCCAGGTAGCCAGGAAGGCCAATGGCATCCTGGCCTGTATCAGGAATAGTGTGGCCAACAGGACCAGGGAAGTCCTTTTGCCCCTGTACTCAGCACTGGTTATGTCACACCTTGAGTACTGTGTCCAGTTCTGAGCCCCTCCATTTAAGAAAGATGTTGAAGTGCTTGAAAGTGTCCAGAGAAGGGCACCAAGGCTGGTGAGGGGGCTGGAGCACAGCCCTACAAGGAGAGGCTGAGGGAGCCTGGGGTGTTCAGCCTGGAGAAGAGGAGGCTCAGGGAAGACCTTACTGCTCTCTTCAACTACCTGACAGGCGGTCGTAGCCAGCTGGGGTTGGTCTCTTCTCCCAGGCAAACAGTGACAGAACAAGGGGATACAGTCTCAAGCTGCACCAGGGCAGGTTTAGGCTGGATATTAGGAAGAAGTTCTACACAGCAAGAGTGATTGGCATTGGGATGGGCTGCCTGGGGAGGTGATGGAGTCATCCATCCCTGGAGGTGTTTAAAAAGAGGCTGGATGAGGCACTTAGTGCCATGGTTTAGTTGATTAGAAGGTGTTAGGTGATAGGTTGAACTCAATAATCTCAAGGGTCTTTTCCAACCTGGTTGGTTTTGTGACTCAATGTGCAACATTAACTCTGTGTTGCATTTGGTTGTATATGATTCCTAGTCAAACAGTGCAAAAATTGCTATCTTGGAGTCCAGGCCACCTGATCTAACTACTTACCTGAAGCAATGGATGATTTCACTAGCTTCCACAGATATTCCTGGAGAAAGTATTGACCTAGCACATGCAGGAAAGATCTAGTCTTGAGATGCTGTTAGGATGTGAGAGGTCTCCAAATGTCAACACTGAGGATAGCTGACTGAAATATGATGGCAGTGGCAAAAATCATTCTTTTCAACCTTTCATGTCTTATTTTGTGTTTAGTACTTGAGCTAAGCCATACCTCAGCTATCATTGTTGGAGTGCTCTTTCTTCCTGGTGCAGTAGTTCTCCTGCACAACTGTTGCTGAATGGTAAAGGTCCACTGATGACAGTTATCTAACATACGTAAGAAATGGCAGTTTGGTATATACACAACAATTTGTAGAGGTAAAAATGAGTCTGTTTCTTCCATGGGGAAAATATTTCTTAATCATTTCAGTCAAATCTAGGGACTTTTTTTTTTCCTTCTTCAGACCTAAGTTTTTGTTTTTTTTTTTTCCCATGATTGAATCCTTTTAATATCATTTTAATATCATTTCCCATGATTGAATCTTGGAGGGGACCTCAAAGATCATCTAGTTCCAACCCCCCACCATAGGCAGGGACGCTTCCCACTAGAACATCATCCAAAATATATTGATCACATGTAATATAGTTTTTCAAATACAGAACTGAGACTGCTCTATCTGATAGAATCAAGCAGTTGCTAAATGGCCAGGTTGTCTCAAGCTGGTCTGTAGCTTTTCAGATAAGAAAACCTTAAAGAGAGTCTTCTGTCCAACTTTAGATTCTTTTTTCTACAATGCAGAATTAAGCTGTGGGAAGAATACATGTGAGACATCCCAGAGAAAAATTACTTGGGACCTTTATTTGGGTAACAAAATATATCAGAATGAAATATAACAATCTGATTAACCTCTTAAATCAGATAATTCACAGATAGGCTGCATCCCTGGGACTTCTTAAAGCGGTGAGGCAGACATTGAGCCTAAAACAGCAGGCTCAGTTTTATCACCCACCACTTCTTGTGAGTCCTTTTTGGAAAGCCACCTGCAACTTAACGGTGATTTGGACCTAGTTCTAAGTCTGATCAGTTGTATTTTTTTTTTTCATTTGGGAAAATCAAATGTGATTTTATGAGCTGTGTGTAAAACCAAAGAAACATAAAATCATACTTTGGTTTAGAAAAACACCTTTACTCAGTTCAGGAGAGAAGGACTAGAATTTGCAGTTGTGGAAGAGATCTTCTGTGAACTGCTGAATTTTTCTATATGGTCAAGCGACACAAACTCCATTGATCAAAGGCAGTTTCTGCTGCTTGGAAATTGCTTTTTCATGTCCTGAGGAGAATGAACTGATGGCAGGTCACAGGGTTGGGGGAGGCAGTAGAGCACTGCATATTAGAATCAAGCAAAAGCCAAGTTACTTTAACTTAATTTCTCTTTTATTGTGTGTGTGTGTAAATGCTAAAAAATAATGGCAAAGCAAATTAAGGAGGTCAGGTCACAGTTTTCCACCAGGCCTTGTATATAACCAGTCTTTTAGCTTGACTATCATCTTGTTAAACCTTTGTTATTTTAAGTAATAAATTTTTCATTTGCAATACCAAGAGGTTTATCCTATCTGCTCAATGTACCTGTGGAAGTCACAGGATAGAATCATAGAATGCACTGGGCTGGAAGGGACCTCTGAGTCATCTAATCCAACCCCACTGCAGTAAGCAGGGACATCTCCGACTAGATCAGGTCACTCAGAGCACCATCAAGCCTGACCTTGAATGTCTCTAGGGGTGTGGCCTCCAGCACATCCCTGGACAAGCTGTTCTTGTGTTCCACCACCCTCATAGTAAAAAACATCTTCCTAATGTCCAATCTAAATCTCCCCTTTGATAGCTTAAAGCTACTGCCTCTTATCCTAGTGCTCTCTCTCTCTCTCTCTCTCTCTCTCTCTTTTCTTCTCCTTTTACTTCCCATTTTCCCTGTGCTCTCGTCCATTACTGAGAGCTTTCATTGGCTCTTCAAGGTCTTGAGTGACCTGATCTAGTAGGAAGTGTCCCTGCCTATGGCACAGAGGGGTTGGAACTGGATGATCTTTAAGGTCTCTTCCAACCTAAACCATTCTGTGATTCTATGATTAATACACCTAACTCATCAGCTGTTGGCATTGGTTCACTTTAATTATACTCCATGGGAATTTCTCAATCTCAGTACAGCCTCCCTTGCTGCCCAGGGTTGGCCCAGGATACCAGGTTGTGACAGTCTCTATCAGGTCCATGTTCTTCTTGTGTAGAGGGCCCCAGAGCTGGACACAGTACTCCAGGTGAGGTCTTAACCAGAGCAGAATTCCCTCTCTGGATCTGCTGGCCACACTTCTTTTGATGCAGCCAAGGATGTAATTGGACTTCTGGACAGTAAGTGCAGATTGTTAGCTCATGTCCAGCTTTTTGTCCACAAGTGCCCCCAAGTCCTTTTCTGCAGGGCTTCTCTCTATCACATCATGCCCCAGCCTGTCCTGATAATAGGAATTGTCCTGACAATATAACCAAATAACATGGGTTGAGAGCAGGTACATGACTGAGCACAATATCCCCCCTAACAGGTAAAAATGTGACTCCTTTCTTTTGTAATATCTACGTTTTCTGTATCCTTTTGTTTTAGATATTTCAAAAAACGTATTGAAGCAATTCTGGTGATCTACCTTTTCATCTGTCTAGCTACACTTTCTGACTCTCATTACAGTGATATTTGATGATCAGATCTGACTTAAAAACTCAGTGATATTAAAAGAAATGCTACCTTGGCTCAGAGGTTTCATTATTGGCTCCCACAGAGCTGGAACACCTCTCCTGTGAGGACAGGCTGAAAGAGTTTGCCCTGTTCAGCCTGGAGAAGAGAAGGCTTCAGGGAGACCTTATAGCAGCCATCCAGTATCTGAAAGGGAGTTCACAGGAAAGATGGGGAGGGACTTTTTACAGAGGCATGTAGTAATAGGACAATGGCTAATTGCTTTAAACTGAGAGAGGATAGATTTGAACTAGGTATAAGAGAGAAGTTCTTCCTTGTGAGGGTGTTGAGGCACTGGAACAGGTTGCCCAGAGAAGCTGTGGATGCCCCGTCCCTGGAAGCATTCAAGGACATGTCAGATGCACCTATTAGCAGCCTGGTCAAGTGGAAAGTGTCCATGCCAGTGGTGTCAGAGTTGGAGCTAGATGATCTCTAAGGTGCCCTCCAGCTCAAAATATTCTAGCAGTCTTTGATTCCACGTCTGCAGATTCTTAATTCCTGTAAACAGAGCAGAGCTCGGGAATTAGCTCCACAGTCCCACCAAACCTCAAGGTCAGGTTGTCAGATTCAAGCATGAGAAAGATTGCTTAAACCACAAAGCTCTGCAGTTATCAAGTGAGCCCAATGTATGACAATGTGGAGGCTTTTATATTTGCTATTTTCCTGTAATTAGTGGAGTTGTTTGGTTTTTTTTAAAGTAATAAAAATAAAAAACCCTAACACATGATCAAATAAAATTGTTAAAAATAAAGACTGACCATAGAGTCATAGAATCAGTCAGGGTTGGAAGAGACCACAAGGATCATCTAGTTCCAAACCCCCCTGCCATGCC
>VWZI01000241.1:40400-51144 GCA_013396835.1 Psilopogon haemacephalus | reverse complement strand
AGGGTCTCACCAGGGCGGAGTAGAGGGGAAGAATCACTTCCCTCGACCTGCTGGCCACACTTCTCCTGATGCAGCCCAAGCTCTGGTTGGCTTTCTGGGCTGCAAGTGCACACTGCTGGCTCATGTTGAGCTTCTCATCCACCAGCACCCCCAAGTCCCTCTCCTCAGGGCTGCTCTCCAACCAGTCACTGCCCAGCCTGGATTTGTGCTTGGGATTGCCTCGACCCAGCTGCAGGACCTTGCATTTGGCCTTGTTGAACCACATGAGGTTGGCTTGTGCCCACCTCTCCAGCCTGTCCAGGTCCCTCTGGATGCCATCCCTGCCCTCCAGCATGTCTGCTGTACCACACAGCTTGGTGTACCACACACCACTACACTATATAGCCAAAAACCCTCCGCTGACCCTCCCTTCTTTTTCAATCATATCATGTAAAATACAATAATGAAAATTAAATTCAGCAGGATGCTTTTTGGATAGGGGCTTCAAATTATTTAATGTTGAAGCTGCTGAAGCAGGACAGCCTGAAATTGTTTGCCTTTCCTCCTCAACATGCAGACATTCACTCACCTACTTATCCAAAATGCAGTTTTGGAAAAAATCTAGCTGGTTTTGCAAAGGGCTATTGTGTTCTGCAACAGGAGGTGATTCCTTTAAGGAAAGTGGTTTTGTGGCAGCGATGGAGAGACGGGAAGCTGCTTGGTGCAAGCAAGGTGTCCATTTATTGCATGCAAAGCACCAGCTTATATATTCTAAAAACCGAAGCTTTTACATCATGTCTAATAATAATTGGTTAGTGCAACTGTGTACAGCAAGCAATTGGTTAGCAACACTTTATTGGGACACAACTCCTTATTCAGGCAAAGCTTACATTCCTTTTAACTGACACTGCTTAGCTCCTAGACACTCATCTCCAATGAAAACATCTGCCAAGTTTCTTCTCTTTACATCTCTTTAGTTCTTCACATTCATCTATTTGTGCCTACCAGTAACTTTACACTAGTTCAGTTGCATTCTGTAGCCAAGGCTTTGGTCCCACTAAAGTCAAAACATCTCTGCACATCAGTCTCTCAGTACTCTGAGCAAAGGCTAAAAAAGCGTTTCCTACAATTTTGCTGGCAGATATTTTTCTCCTTTTCTAACTAGTGCTACTCAGAATGTGCAGGAAGAACTCATCTCCACATTCCCAACATATACAAAGACATAACCTTTGTCATCAGCATGGATCTGTGTGTCAGTTCCTTGCAGAAACAAAGCAAGGGTGATCTGAGGGAACTCATGAGGAGCATAGGCAAAAACCATTAATGCTTCAGGCCTTTTATGCATACAGGTAAATGATCTCAGAGTTACAGCTCCTTGCCCCAAGGAGGGCAGGTTCCTCCTGATCCTCTGTGGCACAAGGGCTCCAGAGTGAGCAGCAGTGTGTGAGTATTTCCACCTTCAATTTACCAGTGCAGCAAACACTCTTATTATGTATATTTTCCTTAGGGAGCCTCCAATATGCAAAGTCTCCTCAGATCCAGCAGAGGAAAGATATATCTTCATGGCAGGGAGTAGCAAGATACATTTCCCACCACCACACATGTATAGCTAGCTGTGGTCAGTAATAGTGTTTTTTTTTTTGATGAACCCAAGAATTACTACATGCTGTGCCTTTCTTGCCAGCTCCATGGTTGGGAGTAACAACAAAAATGTGACCAATGGATGTTTTGGTTTACAGCTTTTTGGACTCAGCTGCATAATTAGGCTGACCATCTTCTTTACTTTCTTTCTTTCTTTTTTTTTTTTTTTCCCCCTTTTAAAAATAAATCTTTAACTTTCTCTAATCTTCAGCAGTTTCATGTCTGAGGCACTGTGTATTCGCTGTAAGCTGCTGAGTGCTCAGCAGAGAGGAGTGGCAGTGTGTATCCGTGAAAGGCTACGCTGTCATCTATGTGGAGGCTCTTTTCATCACAGAATCAGTTCAGGGTTGGGAGGGACCACAATGATCATCTAGTTTGTATCTTGTGAAAATATATAACATAAGAAGAATCTTGGGGAGCAATTAAGCTACTCCTTTATAGTGAATGATACAGAAACTGTGTGTCTTATCTAAATCTTTGAAGTGCAAAGCAGAGAGACAACTTAATGGTTACAGTGAAGTTCTAACATAAAGCTGAACTAATACAACACTCCCTAGTCTCTGATTTTAATGAGAATTGCACTTGGCTATTAATAAAGTAAAATATACTTTAACCTAGCTTTGTGTGGTAGAAATCATATTTTTATGATAATCCAATATATGAGTAATTTTTGCTTGTTTTCTTGGATTAATTTTGAGGACACCTAATGAATTTTCCTTCCCACCAATCAGAACATCAAACAAAGCGAATTCCTGAACTCCAGAATTTTGAAACTGCTTCCAAAAGAACGTTTTGGGTTTTTTTTTTCCCCCCAAAGCAATGCATTCAGTCTGACTGTGAAATCAGAAGATCATTTTATTGTTGCAGAGCTAATCTAGGCTACTGGTTGCTATTGCTAAGGTATCTTACCACTAATCGTTCTAAACTAAGGCTGATATGATTGGCAGCTGTTACAAATGTCAAGAGCCTGCATAATAATAATGGGTCCTGAAAGATGTCTTAGAAGGCAGCTCTGACTTTGCCTCATTCACTTTCACTTTACTTTAGAAAAGTTTTAAAATGCATACATCTCTGTACATCAGGTCATTAAGTAAACACAACCTAACTCACAAAGGACTGAGCTTTGGAGCATGTTAAATAAAAGTTACTGTGCAGAAAGAGTTGGAGGTGGGGGGGGAGAAATATCTACCATAATGTGCTGGTTTGAACTAATTGGAGGATTTGAATTATAAATTAGACTATAGGCTGAGTGAGGAAAGCACTGACAATGCTACTTCCCTCAGAACTTTACTGAGAAAGGAAAAAAAAAATGTTTTTAGAGTTGTAACCCAAATATAGATGTCAGACTGCTTCAGTCCTCTCTGAGGCTGTGAATGCTCCATTCTCCCTGCCTTTTGTAGCTGATTCTGAATAATTCCACTAACTTCTTTGCCTACTGCTAATCCCCTGGCTGATCTACCTTCGCCTATCTGCTGCATTAACAGATGGTGAGATAAGATTGGGGAAGGGGGGAAAGGTGGTAGGGGTGGTTGGTTACCCCTCTTAGGGATTTTGATCTCTGGGAGGGGTGTGGTGTTTCTGTATTACCTTTTTCACTGTATATATCTGTAAATATCTGTTATACATTGTAAATATCTGCTTGTATATTGTGCATAGCTGTAAATATAAAGCTTCATTTATCAACTTCCAGCAGACTGAGTCCTAGCCGGGGTTATTTCAAAGGGTGAGTGGGGGAAGGTAACTGCTAAACCACCACACATAAATACTTTGTACTTTGCCATTTTTGGTTTGCCCTACCTGCATCAGCTCATCATGGTGACAAGTAAGGGGTTGCCCTTTTAAAACCAGAAGTGTCTGGTCAAGAACAATAAAGAAATGACAGGATTAGCCAAACTCTATGATGGCTATAATGAGTCATGCAGCTGTGCCTGGTGGGTAAATTCCACCCTTTCTTCCACAAGCCAGCTTTGATATTAAAGCTTTAAAGGAAATCTATTATAGAGAAAGGCTGAATAAATACCTCCTTTGCTTTCTGTGGATCTCAGTTAATGACCAAGCCATTTCTAATACATTGCACATGCTTTTTAAGAACTTCATCACAAACAAAATCTAGGCTTTTTTCCAAGCTGGTATAAATTCTGAAATGCCTCCTGTTTAGTCAAGGCCTTTGTCTCCTGATTCCCCCACTCCCCATCTCTTCAGAGGGGTAAAACTGCTCCTCTGATAAGTCTTCTACAGGCCTGGCCAGAGCAGGAGGACAGGCAGGGCTGGGGTAAGTTTCTGCAGGACTATATATCCTGCACTGCTTCAGTGGCCCCTGGTCTGGGTGTCCTTTCTGCCAAGAAATTAACATCTCCCAGGACTCCAAGGGAGCTTTAATATTACATATAGGATGTGCTCTACCCCCAGACAGCTGAAGTCAGTGGCAGTAGCACTGCACAAGTGTTTTCCACACCTTAGCCCCAAAGGACTCGACAAGCTGGTCCTGCTGAGAAAAGGGTGAAGCAAGGAAAGCATAGAGAGAGAGACATAATTAACTCCCACCAGTGCTTAGAATGCTGCCTTGAGAGTGGATTAGAAAAGTTGGAGGCTTTGTTTTCCTCCTCATTTAAAAAAAATCTCTGCACTCTTTCACATAGCAGCATTTTCCTCCGTTTTCCTGTATTGCTTCTCTTCTGCTTGCATGCTGGTATATTTGAAAATTAATGGGATGTTGGGTCTGAAAGAGAGGAGGGGAAGGAAAAAAAGAAGAAAGGAAATAGGGAAAAAAGTCCGGAGAGATATCGAAATCCAAATCCTGTTCTCAGACTGTTTGCTCAGCTGCTTTTCACAGCTACCTTACTGGCACAGACAAATCTGAACAGCTTGCAGAACAAAATGACAGGAAGATGGAAGGATAATATGTGTTTAAATATCAGTGACCAACCTCTTTCTTGGCACTCTCAGCATGGAGAAAGCTTGTTATAGACTGCCTCATTTAATCATTTCAGACAGGGCTTTTCCTCCTACCTATCTATCAAGAGGAGAGAAGATCTTCCTCCGGTTGCTGGTTGGAGTGACAGGCAGGTGAATTATTAATATTATTTGCCACTGAGTTTCCTTGTTATTCCTGTTTGTTAAGTTTCCAGTTGATGTGACCACTGTTTTTGGGTGGTTTTGGGGTTTTTTTGTTTGCTGAAAGCCTGACCCACACATGCAAACTGCATGTGATTGCCAAATGGATTGGAAATTGAGAGGTTTTGGGGAAAAAGAAGGCTGGAAAAAAAAAAAAAAAAAAAAAAAGAGGCATTTTGATACCAGCAAAACAGAATGGAGAGGAGCTGAAGCAAAGCTGATAATACATAGCCTCCATTTAATCAACTCACTGTCAAGAAGTTCAGTCTACTGTCTCCCTAGGACTCTGACATATGTCAAAATACAAATCGTACACCTTCAGTAGAATCAGACCTTTGTTACAGCTATCATCTGACATAAGTCACATTTAAGCCCATTGAGGATTGAGATAAGGAGAAAAATGGCTCTACACTTAATAGGACATTATGTTTGTCTCTAGCATCCTGATGAAGGAGGTTGTTTATTTCCTGGGGCAGATTTTGCCATGCATGCATGCATATGTGTGGGTGTGGATATGCCAGCTCACCCTTCCAAACATACAAAGACAAATTTATCCTATATGAAAAGCTGGAGGGCTTGACTGGAAGTCAAGGACCACTTGCTGGAGGCTGCACAAACAAGCTCCTTTCAGAACAACATGAAGGTAGAGAATTTTTTTTTATTATTTAGTATTAGAGACAGGTAAAATTGTAAACTTTTTTTTTTTTTTTCCCATGTCACATTTCTGGAGTAAGAGACACTGTACCCTCCATTTTACTGAAAAGAAATTGAGGCATGGAGTAAGTGTTCATCATTTGTTTTTTAAAACACATGAAGCTACCAATTTTGTGTGCACCTGCACTCAGAGGCAGATTCAGGCTGCCTACCTACAAGTCACATCTGAAGCCCTGGGCTGAGCTGAAGGTTGCTATTCAGCACAAAAGTGCTGACTGGTTTTGTTATGAACCAAACCATCCTCTGCCTGTCCCAGGAGAATAGCATAGCATAGCATAGCATAGCATAGCATAGCATAGCATAGCATAGCGTAGCGTAGCGTAGCGTAGCGTAGCATAGCGTAGCGTAGCGTAGCATAGCGTAGCATAGCATAGCATAGAATAGAATAGAATAGGAGTAGAATAAGCCAGGTTGGAAGAGATCTCCAAGATCATCCAGCCCAGCCTATCAGCCCTGTCCAATGGCACTAAGTGCTCCATCCAGTCTTTTCTTGAACACCTCTAGGGACTCCACCACCACCCTGGGCAGCCCATCCCAATGGCAAATCAATCTCTCTGTCAAAAACTTCTTCTTAACATCAGCCTTTACCTCCCCTGGCACATATTGAGACTGTGTCCCCTCCTTCTGTTGCTGGTTACCTGAGAGAAGATACTAACCCCCACCTGGCTACAGCCTCCCTTCAGGTAGTAGTAGACAGCAATGAGGTCCCCCCGAGCCTCCTCCTCCCCAGGCTAAAGAGCTCCAGTTCCCTCTAGGAAAATCTCCCAGCTCCTTTGGGCAGGAATTAGGATAATTGTACAGAAAAACTCCAGTGCTTTTTTTCCAGAAGTTTGACGACTGTTTCCAATCTAAGTGGTTGTTTAAATTAAAAGAGTGAGCAACTGTGTCTGTGTGTACATGAAGGAGGAGGCATTTCTTTTTAAAATCAAATCAAATTAAATTTTTGCCTTTATTCCCCCCACACACGCACACATACCCACCCAGAAAGATCAGTTTGAGGTAGACGTCCAGCCTTAACTTTCAGCCTAAAGCACTAAACAGAGGCTGTCTTAGCTCTGCCTGCACTAAAGCAAATATTTTGGATAAAAGCATCAGGCAGCTTTCAGAGTTATCTCTATTTAGAAAAGCACTTAAGAAGGCTAATGTTAAGTATATGCTTATGTAACTTGCTGAATGGGGCACAGCAAGCTGTAAAAGGAATGTGTAATAGGGATGTGAAGTGGGTAATAACAATAATGAACATTTACATAGCCTTCTGCACTTTCAAAGAGATGTAGAAGCCGTAAGTATAGAGCATCAGAGGCAGGAGATACAAAAAATGTAGGGTTGTATATTTAAGCTTCCTTTTTTGACTGGCTAAATCCTACCTTCGTTACAAAACTTCCAAACTCAGTAAATGCAATCAAGCTGTATTTACTAGCTAGGCAGGAAGAGCAATTCAGCCCAGGGTTGGGTGATGTTGGCAAGGGGCTGTTTTGAAAATGAAAGCCTCCTATCTCTTATTGCTAGTTATTTCCACTTTTCTATTAACTTATTTTAGAAACTATTTGCTTTACTATGATGGTTTTCTGAGCTCTAAAATGGATCAATCAAATCAAGTCAGTCAAAGACAAAATTCCTAGCTTTGGAGATTGATTTACACAAAGCCACAGAGGAAAAAAAAATGAAAGCAAAAGGGAGAGAATAAAACCAACCAACCAACAAAAACAACACCCCCCACCCAAAAAGAACCCCCAAAATAAAAAAACCACACACAAAAAAACCCAAAAAACAAACAAACAAACAAAACCCCAAACAGCAGAGATTTTTGAGGACATAGGCGAGTAAATTAGTTCTCCTCAGGCCAAGAGACTATATGCTCCAAACCTTAGAATCAGTATTCAATTAACCTCTTTAAAAAAACAAAACAACAAAACTAACAAAAAAATTACAAACATTAAGCTCACTGCTGTGTGATGAAGAGGCACAGGAATGAATGTTTGGCAGGATGCCATGCAACATCAGAGAAGGTTTAGGGAGATGATGCTAGAAATTAAAAGCAGAAGTTTTCTTTGGGGAAGCATCTCATTCATGGGTCCTAGTTTGCAGGCATTGTAAATAGGAGCCTGGGACCAGTTTTGCTGAGCCAAACTCTGTGAGATTCATAAATTGCTTTTCAGTCTAGATGGATACTGTGAGTGATGCTCCTCACAGAAATTAAATGAAGCATCTCACCATATCTACTGCTGGCCAAAACTGGAGGTAGGATATGGGTTGGATGAACCACCCAAGTATATGTGAAACAAGAACAATGACAGTTTGAAACAGAAGGATCAGTTCATGTGGTTCTTGGGTGTGAGGAGGAAGTTCTTCACCATGAGATTGGTGAGGCCCTGGAACAGGTTGCCCAGGGGGGTGGTTGGGGCCACATCCCTGGAGGTGAATCAGTCAGGGTTGGAAGGGACCACAAGTATCATCCAGTTCCAACCCCCCTGCCATGGGCAGGGACAACCTACCCTACATGAGGCTGGACAGAGCCTTATCCAGCCTGGCCTTAAACATCTCCAGGGATGTGGCTCCAACCACCTGCCTGGGCAATCCATTCCAGGTTCTCACCACTCTCATGGTGAAGAACTTCCTTCTCACATCCAGTCAGAATCTCCTCACCTCCAGCTCTGCTCCATTCCCCCTAGTCCTGTCACTATCTGATAGCCTAAAAAGTCCCTCCCCAGCTTTTCTGTAGGCCCCCTTCTGGGCCTACAGATACTGGAAGGCCACAAGAAGATCACCTCAGAGCTTCCTCTTCTCCAAACTGAATAGCCCCAACTCTTTCAGTTTGTCCTCTTGATTTTGATTTCTTAACTTCCCTCCCCAAACAATATGATTCAAGCTCAGCAATACCAAAATGTGGCAGTATTTGATTTTGAGGCATTACACTGTTAGTTGCACAATACAGAGAGTCAGACCATTGCTGACAGCCCAGCTGTCTGCCCAGCATCCTTGAGGGCACTGAGGCTTTCTAAAGTGTGCCCCCGCTCCTGGTTGAAGGACACCAGTGGAGACAAAGGTTCATACTGTACTGGGCAAGTTCATGAAAAATAAATCCACTGATATGTTTTCCAAATACACAGAAGTTTCTGAGTCAAATAGACTCCAGCCCTCCAATGGTTAGAGACCGGAGGTTATTTTTGGAAAGCACTCTCTATACTTTCCTTGTTGTTTTGCTCAACTCTAGGTCACCAGCAAGTGTCAGAGACAGGAGAGGAGTCTGCATGGACCCTTGCTGTGATTAATGAGGGCTGCCCTTTCTTTTCCTGTTCTAGTCTTAGCATCCATCCCAAAATACTGCATTGAATTTGTCATATAACATCTGATTTGTTTTCTAAAGAAGGGACCGTGTCAGTTCTCAATGCTGGTAAGAAATATTGCTGTGGAAGGTGGAAGGTCTTTCAGCAGGTATCAGGTTCAGCAAAATGTGAGGTAAATCCTGCTACAATCACATCTCGGGAGAAAATTCCCCTTTCTGGACATGCCCTGGTGAAGGGAGGAGGTGATCGACTGCACAGGCGAAGAGACTGCTGCTGCACACCTGGAGCTCTCCAACATTGCTGTGGGTGAAGCCATGTGGTTCACAGAGACTCAGCAGAGGAGGCAGTGCCATGGACTGCATGTCTCCAGAACAGGTTGTTCATCCAGCCACTGCTATGTTGTAGATGAAATTGCCACTAAGGGCATTTGACA
Organism: Psilopogon haemacephalus; assembly: GCA_013396835.1. Classification (NCBI taxonomy): domain Eukaryota; kingdom Metazoa; phylum Chordata; class Aves; order Piciformes; family Megalaimidae; genus Psilopogon; species Psilopogon haemacephalus. The sequence continues at coordinate 41,976 of VWZI01000241.1, read as the reverse complement.
CATTTAGAATTTGTTTGTCCCTGTTGAGCAGAGACCCCTTCTGCTGTGACTTGATCTTCCATCAGCATGGAAGGAAATTTTCTAAAGAAGGTAAACTCATTAATCAAGTTAACCCCGAGACATCTAATGAGCATTGGTGTATTTACCCACCAGTGAGTCTGGCAAATACTAAATAGCACTTGAATCCTGGCTCTTTAATGACTGGTTTAAAAAAAAAAAACAACATAAAATAGGGGGAGATGATTAATGTCAGGTTAATGACATTTAATTAAAATGGAGGGAAGGGGTAACTGTAATTTACAACCACCGCAGAGAGGAACTAGATAGGAGAGTATTGTGCAAACTTGTGAAGTCCTCCAGTTTTTAATTAAAACTGGAGTTCTTCAAGCTAGACCTGTGTCAGATGGATTCTGGTTAATTGCTGTCACTTCTGCGGTACTGCCAGTGGGGTTCTTCGGTGGCTTTGTGGCCTTAATAGAAATCTATGTGTTAGGGGACAACTTCATGGCAGGGTGCACGTTGGCTCTGTCACGCGAGGCCCCTGTCCCTTGCTGAGGGTGATACTGCATCTGAGAATAATGATTCTGAAGTTAAGTCTATCTGTCAGGAAGGTACAATCTATGGATGGGACAAAAGAGATGGCTGCTAGTTAAGCGAGCCCAACATCCTTTCATTTAAGGGCTGGTACTTTAGTTTGCACTTTGTTGTCATACTGATGCTCTTAGAGCCACAGGAAAGTTTTTGGCAGTGATCTAGGAGTTGAGACCTCAGCTCTCTTGTGGCTGATCTATTAATTAGCTGTCAGCTCCTGGTCATCTCTCTTATCTGCATTCCTGTACTATCTTGCTGTGAAATAATGACCCATACAGCCTTATAGTGCTGTTTGAGATCTACACATCTAACTATAATACTGGTAAAAATGGCACACCTGTAATGTTCTACTGACACAGAAAATATCATGTAAACAGGTAAATTCACTGCAGAAACAAAGAGCTCCTCTGCTACGGGGACAGGTTATGAGAGTTGGGGCTCTTCAGCCTGGAGAAGAAAAGGCTTCAAGGAGACCTTATAGCAGCCTTCCAGTATCTGAAAAGGACCTACAGGAAGGCTGGGAAGGGACTATTCACAAGGTCTTGTAATGACAGGATGGGGGGAATGGGTTTAAACTGGAAGAGGGGAGATTTAAACAGGATGTTAGGAGGAAGTTCTTTACAGTCAGGGTGGTGAGACACTGGAATAGGTTGCCCAGGGAGGTTGTGGCTGCTCCCTCCATGATGGTGTTCAAGACGAGGCTGGATGAGGCCTTGAGCAACCTGTTTTAGTGGGAGGTGTCCCTGCCTATGGTGGGGGGTTGGAACCGGATGGTCTTTGAGGTCCCTTCCAAACTAAACCATTCTACGATTCTATGAATAACTTACAAGGTCTAGAAAAGTCAGAGATCAGTAAGGTACTTTCAGGAAGATGCAAAGTAGTAACAAAACACAACCAAGACATCAACCTAGTGCTGAGAAACATATAAATGACAAAATTCATGTCATGGGGCCCTTAGTGCCATTGGATAGGGCTGGGTGATAGG
>VWZI01000241.1:8839-39915 GCA_013396835.1 Psilopogon haemacephalus | reverse complement strand
CTGTTCTATTCTATTCTATATGATATCCAGGTGTGTCCCGTTTGTCTCCTGGGGTGGATCTTGGTCTCTGTAGTTTTCTTAGGAAATCTGGGGTAAGCTGGAACTCCCCAAACCACAACACTTCCAGCTCTTTGGAAGGAATCTTACTTGAGTGACTATGGAGAAGTAATCTGCCTGCAGCCTTCAAGGCCACAGTAAATTTCTTGCTGCCCAATCAGTCCTGCTTGGACCTAATGGGAGACATTGTGGGGAGGAAAATGAGCACTGAAGTTTATGGTGGTTTTAGCTTGGTTGGTGGGAAGGTTTTTGGGGAAGTCTCATGTATCCTGTATCTGTGTTAGGTGTTAAGGATTCAAGTGTTCCCTATTTTTCTTCCTGGTACATATTTAAATACCACTTTTCTGTATTCTCTCCAATTCAGTAAGAGCATTTTTCTTTTTCTGCCTTTTTAAATGAAAATAATCTTAAGTCTGTTTTCTCTATAAACAGGATGATAAAAGTTAATTTGGATACCAACAAATTTGAAAAAAAAAAAAAAAAAGGTAATTTGGGATTCATAAAAGTAATACTAAATGTGTTAATATGACTGTGGTGATTCAAACCACATCAGCCAAAATATCAATTTTGGTGTCTTTCTTTACAGGTGACTGCAGCCTCTCTTGAGTTGTTCTTAATAGTTTGATGAATTCTAGCATGAAATCCTCTAGAAGTTTTCACTTTAGTTGCCCTAAAACCTAGTTCCCTCTCTGCTGTCTCTGTGTCCTCACACATTTACCTCCCTGGTGTTCAGCTCTCCACAAAGGAAAGAAGGTGAGCTACTACAGAATCTCATGGTCTTAAAAATCTGGTGGAACAAAGGAATTATTGCCAGAGGATACATGAGACCTATGTTTAGCATTGCATTACCAGGCTCACTTAATTGCTTTATTTTTCTGGGAATCAGCCCACATCTGTGAAACTATGGTATTAGGCTTACCCCCATGTTTCATCTTTCATCATTTGAGGCAATGAACTCTTCCAGGCTGTGTATAGATAAGATACTTAGCTGTTGTGGCCTTTGTCTCAGCTCACTGTTGCAAAGAAAATGAGTATATCTGACTGACTAACAAACACTTTTTGTTTAATAAACAGCTAAACAACAGCAGCAGCAAATCTATTGTATGTTACTTGTCAAATTATAAGAGCATATGCAGCAAAGACGTCTTCAGCTGCAGAAAATGCAGAAAAGTTATTTTCAGGTATATTCTTTTGTTTTCAAAGCTTTTTTTTTCCTCCCTTTTTTTTTTTCTTTTTTTTTTCCCCTGTTTTAGAGCAATTTTTTTTAAGGTAAACATTGGCCATTGTTGTTTATCATAAAGAAGCCAGAAGGCAAAATAGAGGCACATGTATCTAAACTCAATTTTCTTGTTCCTTCCTAAGCAAAGATTATATATCTATCTAGATCTGTATTTATATATTATTACATATATTTTCTAAAGAGCTAAAAAATTCACACACTGCTCTGGGATAATTTTTATTAGACTCCACTTTGAAATCCCTTGGTCAGATTCTGCTCCCACAAACATGGCCATAAACATGCTGTAAGCTAACTGAAGTGCCTGTTCATTTAACTCAATCTCAGAAAGCTGGAACTGGCCACCAAATGATTTATTTATGGATATCACAACCCTATCGTCACTTAAAAGTAGAAGTTTGTATTTCATGTTCTTGATTTTCTTTACTTTTAATGATTCATGGGATATCATCAAATATTGATATTCCATCTATTAAAAATGCCATAAATAAATAACTATGTACACAGGCCTGACCAGAAAGAAGCATGGTCCAAGATACTCCATTTCTGCACAGCAGAATGTCTTCTGTTTGATGAAGTATTCAGCTGAGCCAGGAATGTAGTAGGTAGATAGAATAAGTCCACATTCTTGTCTGCTCTGACATAAACATAAGTAGACATTCCACTTGCTTCTTGCTTAGTATAACCCAAAGCATCTCTGAAAGGGAATACAAAAATAGTACCTGGTTTTGACCTGTAAAACAAAGATTGAGAAAACACTAATGATCTTTTCTTGCTGCCTGTGTCTTTACTCAGAAAAGAGAAGTCCAAAAGCAATTACACAGGATCACAGAATCACAGGGTGTTAGGGGTTGGAAGAGACCCAAAGAGATCATCGAGTCCAACCCCCCTGCCAGAGCAGGACCATACAATCTAGCTCAGGTTGCAGAAGAATATATCCATACAGACCTTGAAAGTCTCCAGAGGAGGAGACTCCACAACCTCTCTCGGGAGCCTGTTCCAGTGCTCTATGTGACCCTTACAGTAAAGAAGTTCCCCCTTGTTTTGAGGTGGAACCTCCTGTGCTGCATCTTACACCCATTGCTCCTTGTCCTATCACAGGGAGCAAGTGAGAAGAGTCTGTCCCCTCACTCCTGACCAGCCCCCTATATTTGTAAACATTTATTAAATCCCCTCTCAGTCTTCTCTTTTCCAGACTAAAAAGGCCCAGGTCCCTCAGCCTCTCCTCGTAAGGCAGTGCTCCAGTACCCTAATCATCTTTGTTGCCTTCTGCTGGACCTTCTCCAGCAGATCCCTGTCCCTCTTAAACTGGGGAGCTCAAAACTCAACACAGTATTCAAGATGAGGTCTCATCAGTGCAGAGAAGAGGGTGATGAGAACCTCCCTTGATCTGCTGGACACACTCTTCTTAATACACCCCAGGATCCCATTGGCCTTCTTGGCCACAAGGGCACATTGCTGTCCCATGGTTAACTTGTTATCCACCACTGAGGTTACCATTGAGATTACCAGAATGCTTAGTTTTTATCTGTTATAACTGTTTGAAACCGCAAATTGAAAGGAAAAAAAAGTAGTTAAAAGCCAATCTTTTAAGTAATAATCTTTTAAGTAAAAGGTTAATTCCTGCTTTCAGCTCAGATGTTACTCTTTAGAAAAAACAAAACAAACAGAAACTACTACACCCAGCACAAACCTTTAGGCTTAAAAGGGCTTTAAGAAAATGGATCCATTCATAGCTCTGTTGTGTTAGTCATTGAATATTTGCCTCCTGCAAGCTGTCATAAGCCAAAGGACCTACAAGCCTCTACACCATCTCATGATAAGGTGTAACAAAGCATGCTGACTCTTTTTTCCCTTCTCTTAAAGCATATTTTAAGTATAATTGGTTTCATGCTTCTTAGAAGATGTATGAGAGAATGTAGATGCTGTTTGTGACACAGGCACATAATTCCCTCAGCTGGGAAACTTCTGCCATAGCGAAGGGCCTGGGAGAGGTCTTATAAAGTCAGCAGTGCCTTGCTCCTCCTGCTGACACTACATCGTGGGGGCACACACATCTATTGCATTTAGTGGGGAAACACATTGTCACCTAAATGGCTGTGATACAGCTGCTTTCTGTGACTGCAACCAAGAGGCAGCTTAATTTGAAGGAAAGAAAGCCTGTCATCATGGTTTCCTTGTTAATTCAATCATGGGGTTCAATCACGCTCCACCGTTCATATAAGATCATCTGAGAGCCTATGTTGGCTTTTGTGCTATTTGATATTTTAGGTACAGGCTGTCAAGTGAAACTTTGTGCCTTCTGAATCTTGGCTGACCTAAAAAGACATAGATGAAAGGAGTCAGCTATTACAATGATCCACCTGACTTCTAGGGTTTTGGTTGTTTCGCTATCTCATTGAATCTTCTTCCCTCCTTCTCATCTCCTTTTTATTAATGAAGCTGCTGGGCAGTTCCAACCATGCTTGATGAGTCTCAAAGAATTAATTTCTTGTAAGCTTAATGCAAATGGACAGCTAGCCAAAGGAGAAAGTCCACAATGGGTCTTTCCATTCCCTCCCCCTAAGGTGATCACAAACTGGGTCACTCTTGAAATGCCACATCTGCTGATACAGGTGTCATGAAAGACCAGCACCATAAGCTTTGATGTGCCTTCAGTTTCTCTCCTCATGAGCTGGCTCAAGTAGTGGTGAGAAACTGTGGCCACTGAGCTTTCCTCTTATAGAATCATAGAATCATGGAACAGTTTATGTTGGAAGGGACCTCAAAGATCACCCCGTTCCAACCCCCTGCCATAGGCAGGGACACCTCCCACTAGAATAGATCATTCAAGGCCTCATCCAACCTGGCCTTGAACACCTCCAGAGAGGGAGCAGCCACAACCTCCCTGGGCAACCCACAAGGTTCTCTTCCTTCACAAGAAAATAAATTAATACATCCATAAAAATCAAGGCAGCTGGCTCTGTGGACACTTTTTGTGCCCTTTGATCTATGCACCCATGGCTCTCTGGTGATGCTGATAGCTGCTGACAGGTGATTTGCTTGAGTCTCAGTTCTTTGTCATACTTGGTTGTGGCATGAAAATTTTAAGATGGTTAATGAGATCCATTGGCCACGGCAACCTATTCCCTGTGCATCAAGAGCTAATTAGTGTCATCCTGTCACAGTAGTAAGATGAGTTACAAAATAAAACCGTCAAGTGTACCCTGATTCTGATTTATAACTTATTTTCTTTTCACTGTGGACGAACAAAGATAAAAAAAAAAAAAAAAAGGGTTAGTCTGGACTCTCTTTTGCTTCCTGTGCTGTGGTGAAGATTTCCTTGTAATTAATGAGGTGTTTTATCTAACTCCTTCACCTTGCAGGAGGAAGAAAAGTCCTTTTTTCACTATTTCACTGTTTCCAAAAAAGAAAGTTACTGAAAGCCTTAGGAAGACACAATCATGCAGAGCGAATGGCCTAAAAGGCAGTCTTCATTCATGGTCCTGCATAATTCAGGGCTCTTTTGTTCATCAATTTAATTATCAATTTAATTACATTTAGTGTGGACTTCCTACCCACACCAGTAAACACAGCATCAATGTTTCAGGTCAATTCAAAGGAAGTTGTGAGATAGGTTCTTGAAGCCCTATCCTTTTATATTTTATCCCCTTTGCACAGCTCTGTCCTTACAGCATTGCATGAACTGTTACAGTTTTCTAAGGTGCCTTGAACCTGTTACAGTTTTCTATTGGGTCTTGAGTGACCTGATCTAGTGGGAGGTGTCCCTGCCTGTGGCGGAGTGTTGGAACTGGATGACCTTTGAGGTGTTTTCCAACCTAAACCATTCTATGATTCTAAGGTGGTGTGGTGCACACTCTTCCATACTGAAATCAGCTTTAGGAGCAAACTCTGTGTAGAAAAATTCTAGAGAAGGGATCTTTATCATAGTTCTTCCCTGGAACAAGCCTGGTGTCAGCAGTCTTGCCCTTTCAGACTTGAGACACTGAGGCTCAGGTTAGTCTCATTTGGTCTATGCATTATTGTGAGAGACAGGATTTCCTCTAGGAATATTCATCCATCTCCAGGAGCAAAGTTTTGCAAGTAGCTTTATTGTACTTTGTGGACTCTCTAGAGAGTGGTGATTGTGGTTAGAGAAGCAACTTACCAGTAATAATGAATCAGCTAAATGAGAGCTGGCATAGGATGCATGTGTGTCTGTTCATCTGTTCATGATTGCAATTATTCAGTAGTAGTGGGAGAAATACTTTAATACCTTTTTTTTAATGCCTTTTTTTTTTTTTCCCTGAGCAGTATCTTTGAGTTGATAAAGTTATGCAAATGTTGTAGGAGGGAAATAAGAACAGTCTAAAACAAGATAAAATGATGAGTCTCTACCTCAGGCTCCCTTCCTGTGGGATTGTGCTTAGCACCATCAGATAATCAGTGCTTTGGCTGCTAATTATAATTGATTACTTCTTCTTATATTGGTCAGTCTCTCTTACAACACCAGCTTTTGTACTCAGCTTGTTAGGAGAGTACTTTCTCACACACTAGCTTGGCTTGCTTCTGACTGACAGTGCCTCAGTGCAATAAATTGAAAGCACTAATAAATTATTGTATAAAGGAGACTATTTTGAAGCAGACCTCAGCTTAGGAATCTTTTAATTTCCTCATAGCATTCCAAAGCAATGCTATTTTTTTTCCCCATTTTTTTTTCCTTTTCACTTCAAATGATTTAATATGGTGTGGAACTTTTTCACTCGGACAGAATCAGGCTTTTTGTCTGCCTTTATCTGCGTTGAGTGATTGGGTATGATTTAAACTGGTAGCAGAGAGACCATAATTGTCCCCAGCTATTGCTTGTTTGCTATGTACTGGTCTGTCTCTTTTGGTTTTGCAAATAGGTCACTTTTCAGTCATGCACCAGTGGGCTGTCAGCAGTAGCCAAAGGTTGTGTTGAGCTTCTTATATGTAAACTATGGAGACTGCTGAGAAACAAGATATCTCTGAGACAAGGATATAAAAAAAGCACAGCAGAGTGGAAGATCCTCAAACTCTGCATACTGCTTCCACTTTGCTCCCATTCCCTTCTTTGGTTCCCTCCAGCTCTGTTGTGGGCTGCGTTTTATTTCTGTCTCTTCAGTTCTGAGCAAACAACATTTGATGCACTACCTTTGTTGTTACTGATGATTTTATGAGGATTCATTTGTTTGTTTGTTCATTGCTTGGTTTTCTCCCCACAGAGGGCAGACTTCGTTAGCAACTTAACATTTCACGTAACAAGTCCATAACTGCAAGTGCTACTGTGCCCATGAGCTTTTCTTTAATAAGTTCTTTTTCTTCTTCATGCTGCATACTATGGCTGCAGTGGCAACTAAAGCAGAGAAAATCTAAAAGCTCTGTTGCTCATCACATTGTCTGTTTCTGCTTTAATATTGAATTTTATTTATTTAAAGGCATAAATGCCTTGCTCAGTACCTTGAGTGTTCCCAGGTAATTAGATAAAGTTCTTCAGGGAAATTTCCTAAAATGTATTGTTTTCTGCATGCTGTCTGGTTTATTTTATTATTTTTTTTAAAAATAAATGAATTTATATCTATAGAGTGGGAAGATGAAACAACAACAGTTGGAGTAATTGTAGAAGAGGCAGATAGAAAGTTGAGTGTAATTGTCAAGATCTAACATTTGTTATGTAAGATGGTGTAGGTAAAATTTCAATAGAGTTATAGCTTTTGGCGTTTTGGCTTTTGGTGTTTTGTTTTGTTTTGCTTTGTTTTTCAAATCGATTCTGTTACTTCTTAATCTCAGAAAAACTACATGACCAAGATTATACAAGATCCTGTAGCATAGTCAAGTCATGAACTACAAGCACTTGTGTCTCTCTGACACTTCTGCTGTTATGCTACTGTGTAGTCCCTTATGATCCTAATATTTAGGATCTCATTGGACAGAGAGGTTTTTCATTTAGGATTCTTTTGTTTGGATCATCTTGAGTCTTAAAATGGTCCCTCAAGTGTCTTTCTGAATCATAACGACCAGTGTGTTGAAAAGCCTGCAAAATGGGAAGTGAATCACAGGATCATAGAGGCTGGAAAAGACCTCTGAGATCAAGTTCAGCCCATGACCCAACACCAAGATACCAACTAGACCATGACACCAAGTGTCACATCTGAACTTTTCTTAAAGACCTCTGGGGATGATGACTCCACCACCTCCCTGGGCAGTCCACTCCAGTACCTAATCACTCTTTCCATGAGGAAGTGCTTCCTAATATCCAACCTAAACCTGCCCTGGTGCAGCTTCAGACCATGCTCTCTTATCCTGTCACTAGTTGCCTGGGAGAAGAGCCCTACCTCCACCTGAGTACAACTTCCTTTCACGTAGTCATGGAGAGTGATAAGGTCCCCTTTAAGTCTTCTCTTCTCCAGGCTGAATGCCAAAAGGCCCATGCCTTTGTTTTGATCTGAATTGGAATATGTTTTAAATGAAAGCCTGGTCACCCTACACACTGCATGTACCACTTATGTCATACACCTTCTGCTAATCAGAGCTTCAAGCTGTGTGACAGGTAATTTTGTAGGAGGTAGCTGAAGGGAAGCTTTAGTCAGGTGGGGGTCAGGCTCTTCTCCCAGGCAACTAGTGACAGGACAAGAGGGCATTGGTCTGAAGCTGCACCAGGGCAGGTTTAGGTTGGATATTAGGAAGCACTTCGTTATGGAAAAGTTGATTAGGCAACAGAATGGACTGCCTAGGGAGATGCTGGAGTCACCATCCCTGGAGGTCTTTAAGAAAAGATTGAATGTGTCACTTGGTTTAGCTGATGTCATGGTGTTAGGTTATAGGCTGGACTTGATGATCTCAGAGGTCTTTTCCAGCCTTGGTGATTCTGTGATCTGTGCAAAAGCATAGCTTTGCTGAAATGAGAATGATTTTTTTTCCCATAAGTAGGCCAAAGGCAAGAGCAATCCAGTGTGACAGCCTTTGTTTAAGAGTTTTAAACCAATCTAACTGATTGAAAGAATGAGAGCCTACAATTAAAAAAAAAAAAAAAAAATCCCCCATGATGGCATAAACAGCATTTGAGAAAAGGGCATTTTTCCAGTATGTACTTTCGTTTTTATCACTTATGGCCCCCAAAATTGTATCCCTTTGAGCTAATTTAGCTTTGTAATACCGTAACTTGTTTTGTTAATTCAGCATGGAGTTAGTCTGTTTACATAAAACACTCCTGCAAAAAGAGATTGGCAGAGTCTGTGTTGTAAATACAGGGATCTTTTCAGTTAATTATATGCAAATCAGCTTTGTTAACAAACACCTAAATAAGTCTGCCTTGTCTTCATTAGCCTGGGAGATAGAGTACATTTCTCAAGGAACTAGACAAGGAATATTAATCAAGGCAGCTTGTAAGTTTTAATGAGCTTATTAATTGTTGACCTCTGTGTTTCCAAGAAGTGGTATTAAAAGTGAAAGATAACTGAGATACTTTTCTGGGGGTGTATTTTGCATATCTGCATGGGAAAAAAATACTAATTCTGTGGTCAAATTTGGGTCACGCAAAAAAACCTCTTATTGTAGCTCCTAATGTGTTGATAATTTCTGTTTTTCTAAGTAGCTGTATGCTGCCTGATGAGAGTTTAATGGAAGAAATGTTCTTCTTGCACTAAAGGAACATTGAGCATTGTAGTGGAAGATGAAATAAAATAAATCTCAGATGTCGAGTTTCCGAGGCGAGGTTTTTTAAAAAACTTTTCAAGCCACTATTAATGCAGTTAGAATTTGTTTTCAGAACAAACTTCCTGAATTTCAGTTGATTCCAGCTATTACTTCGGGGCTTGGACAATCTGTTAGAGCAAAAGTAGTCTTGAAAAACACAAACAGTAAATAAACATGGAAGCAAAGCTGGGAAAGATGACTGTCCTCCATGATCAGCTGACCTTGCCACAATTCACAGCAATCCCTTGAAGAAGTGGAAGAGTGAGACCTAGCCTGGGGAGTCTGGTGGTGAAGTTCATTGGTGGCTTCTTTGAGGGGAACCTTTAAGTCTGACTTGTTGAGGGGAACCTTTAAGTCTGACTTTTCTAAACAGAGGAATATACTGCCTGACACAAAATCATAGAATCACAGAATCATAGACTCAGTCAGGGTTGGAAGTGACCACAAGGATCATCCCGTTCCAACCCCCCTGCCATGGGCAGGGACACCCTACCCTAGATTAGGCTGGGGAGAGCCTCATCCAGCTTGGCCTTAAACACCTCCAGCTAATCCTAATGTGGAGGAGGATGACACCTTCTTGAATGTGTTTTCTGACCTTAGCTCTGACAATAGTCTGTGTGCACAAGCAGACTTTGGTGTAATTAACTCTGAAATTCATTTTTAATAGCTGTCTAAGCCATGTGTCAGTAAACAAGAAGGATATGTGACACTAAAAGCATCATATATGACACTAAAAGTGCTGTTTCAGAGGCAAGAATGGAGGAAAACTAATAAAACAGAAAAGAAGGCAAATCGCAGATCAAGATTAAATAGAGTCTGAGCAGGAGAGACAAATTGTTTGTCTTTCTCATTTGACTTGGTCATTTCCAGTTCTGAAGGATGAGTTTCAAGGGTAGGAGGCTGAGTAGATGATGATTAGCATTTGGTACCTGAGTTGATCTGGTCTCCAGCTCTGACCTTTCTATGGAAACAACAGATCATGCTGTCTTTTTACCTTCTACCACTGCTCTCCACATGCAGCCATTGTAAATCCTTATAGATTCAGTCATCCAAGAAACTGTACCTTTGTAGAAGTGAATGGCAAAGCTAGCAAATAAAAATATTGCAAGCTAGACCATATTTCATTTGGCATAGCAGAAACAAGGCTGAAGCTTCTGAAAGTGTTCTGCTATGAACTAGTAATCTCTTCCAGAACTTTTCCACCCAAACTTTTATGAGATGGGGAAGAAATCAACATCAAGCAGTCCTTATGGCCACATTTCAGTTTTATTTTTCACTTCTACAAGGCTTACTATGAATGAAAACGGTAAAAAGTATTGAAGAGAATTGTTTACAGATACATTTCTAAACCCTGAAACATTAGAGACCCAGGAAAGTTCAGAGGACTACCTCTCCAGAGATCACATCATCCAGGGAGAACAGAGATGAAACACAGCCCACTGTATTCTTGATTAGTATTAATGTTGTATTCCAGTTCTCTCAGGGTTTAGATATTTCCTGGAAGTTTGGAGCCAGACAGTCACAACAGCTGCAATCCGTCTCAGCTCCATGTCTGCAAAGTGCTTGTGACACTGACTTGAAGTGATGTAAAGCAAGAGTCCTTGCATTTGGTAGAGATTTTAGGGTGTGCCTTGTTCTGTTTGGTTTTCCCCTGTGAAAAAACAGGCTCTCAATGAGTCACAGACTCTCTGGAAATTGTAAAAGGGTAATTCAGTCTCTTCAATTTTAAGTCTCTTCAATCAGGTCTTTCTTCCTACCATCCTTCCTGGCATAGTTCAATTAAGATTCTTCTGTTCAAGTACCATAATTAGCCCCTGCCACATTTAATTCTTATCCCCTTGGATTATATATAGAACTAAAATCCATGTGGACTACTTCAGTGGCAACTGCTCATCTGCAAAATGGAAGAGAAAGCAAAATTTTAAATGAGACACGCTTGCAACTGGGAATACGTTTTAATGTCACTCTCACTGATTTCACTGAATCACAGAACCTTAGAGGTTGGAAGGGACCTCCAGAGAGCATCAAGTCATAGAATCATAGAATCATAGAATGCTTTAGGTTGGAAAAGACCTCAAAGATCATTCTGTTCCAACCCCCCACCGTAGGCAGGGACACCTCCCACTAGATCAGGTCACACAAGACCTCATCCAGCCTGGCCTTGAACACATCCAGGGAGGGAGCAGCCACAACCTCCCTGGGCAACCTGTTCCAGTGTCTCGCCACCCTCACTGTGAAGAACTTCCTCTTAACATCCTGTTCAAATCTCCCCTCCGCCAATTTGAACCCATTACCCCTCATCCTGTCATAGCAAGACCTTGTGAATAGTCCCTCCCCAGCCTTCCTGTAGACCCCTTCAGATACTGGAAGGCTACTATAAGATCTCCTCGAAGCCTTCTCTTCTCCAGGCTGAAAAGCCCCAACTCTCTCAGCCAACTCCTCTCTAAGCAGGATCACGTAGGGTAGTGCCTATAGGAATGCATCCAGGCAGGTTTGGTGGATCCGTGTGTTTTGACTGAGATTGTGTACTTTCTTTCTACTGTTATTTTCTGCACATCTTTCTGCAACCTTCTTTACAGGGTGGAAATGAACCAGAAAGCTCTTTCCATAAGGTCCCAAAGAGAATCACACAAAATCACAAAACGTTAGGGGCTGGAAGGGATGTCGAAAGATCATCCAGTCCAACTCCCCTGCAGAGCAGGATCACCTATACCAGGTGTATAGGTATGCATCCAGGCAGGTCTTGACTACCTCCAGAAGGAGACTCCACAATCCCTCTGGTCAGATATAGATCCAGTACTCAGAAGTGGCTGTAAGTTTCAAGAAGTGGCTCTTCTCCTTGGAAATAACAGGAATAATACAAGTTATCATGGATAGTTTTTTGTCATGCTAGATCAACTTGGGCATACTTCTATGCATCACAGAATCACAGAACTTTAGAGGTTGGAAGGGACCTCCAGAAATCATTGAGTCCAACGTCCCTACCAAGGCAGCATCACCTAGGGTGGTTTGCTCAGGAATGCATCCATGTGGGTTTTGAAAGTCTTCAGAGAAGGTGGCTCCACAACCTCTCTGGGCAGCCTGCTCCAGGGTTCTGTCACCCTCACTGTAAAGAAGTTTCTCCTCATGCTGAGGTGAAACCTTCTATGTTCCAGTTTGTAGACATTGCTCCTTGTCTTATTGCTGCTGACCACTGAAAAGAGATTGGCCTCAACCACTTGATAACCACCCTTCGGATAGCTGTATACATGGATCAGATCTCCTCTCAGTCTTCTCTTCTCCAGACCAAACAGTCCCCAGTTTCTCAGTCTCTCTCCATAGGGGAGATGTTCAAGCCCCCCAGTCATTCTCACGGCTCTCCGCTGGACTCCTTCCAGCAGGTCCCTGTCTCTCCTGAACTGGAGAGCCCAAAACTGGACACAGTATTCCAGGTGTGGTCTCACCAAGGCAGAGTAGAGAGGGAGAAGAATCTCACTAGCCCATCTTGGCCACAAGGGCACATTGCTGTCCCATGCAGAACTTGCTGTCCTCCAGGAATCTAAGGTCTTTTTCCACAGAACTGCTTTCCTGCATGACAGCCCCCAACCAGACCTTCAATGGTGTTACAAGATACCCACCACATGTCAGATTTCTCTTGGCAAAAGCTTTCCTCTTTCCACTGCTTTCTTTAGGAGATTGCAGTTTGATGTACTAATGCAAATATCTTAAGTCTTCTGAGAAAGATGACTCCTATTCAATCACACAATGTGCTGTAGCAGCACTGGCATGCAACCACGTCAACCAAAGCAAAGCCGACACAGAATGCACACCATTAGGATGTCCCCAAGAAACACACACAATTTGATGGGAAAACACAATGGAGATATGCCAGCTTTTTAATTTCCTGTTGTATTTTCAGTGCTCACTCTCTGTGTCCTGATTCCACTATTTTTTTATCCTCTTTGCTTACAAAAGCCAAGACATAATACCTAAAATTCAAACAAAGATGCCCTGCCTGGTGTAAAAGCCAACAGTGTCTGAGATAAGACATTTTCACAGTCAGTATGAATACACAGCCTCTCCTGCCCTGTAAGAGAAAGCCACTGGAAGGCAACACGGGAAAATACATACCTCAAACTCCTTGTACTTACACACACACTCACAGATTGTAAAATCTGGAGAAAATTGTTGTCAAGCTTTGCAAATGTGGAATCCGACACCACTACATCTGAGTCTAGCAGTAAATGCTTGCAAAAGGCTCCAATAATCCTCAGGGGAAAGTCTGTATGCATTATAAATGCTTAATGCTTTATGGGATATTAATTCAGTGAAACAGGAAAATGCTTGTTCAGTTATTTTGTATAGGAGGTGGGGGTTTTTTGTTTGGTTTTTTTTTATATTTTTTTTCTCTTCTGTGAGGCTTTGCAGTCTCACTCTTGCTGGAAACTAAGGAAACTGGAAGTTACTGAAGTAGAACCTGCTTCAGATCTTGGACACAGAGGTACAGTGCTGCCAGGGCTCGGGATGACATTTTACCTTAGCTGAGTAGATGGGGTGAGTCTTGCACCTTAAGATATTTTTCCAGGCCACTGATTCACTGAAGACATCTTGAGACCTGTAATATTGATTGGATTAAGAAAGCATCAAGTAACCTTTCGCTTTCATCTGATCCGCTTTCTGTATCAAAATGTGAAGATGAAGAGCATTAGACTCAGCTTTTCCATTTGTGCTCAGGAAAGCTTTGTATGCATTAAAGAGGCATCCTGTATCACAGGGAGCAGCTGTGTTTGAGGCCTGGAATTAAGCATCATTTGGAAATATTTGAATCCAAGACGGATTTTCTTGCTTTCCTCAGTGTACAGCAATCTGATTTTCTGATCCAGATGAGGAGAAGGACTCTAAGTATTCTCTTAACATAACAATGTTTAAACCAAATAATAGAAAGAAGTTTTCTGATTTACGTGTATCAGTGTAGTTCCAGAATCTACAAAAGAGCTGGGGAGGGACTTTTTAGGCTCTCAGGTAGCGACAGGACTAGGGGGAATGGAGCAAAGTTGGAGGTGGGGAGATTCAGACTGGCCCATGAGGAGGAAGTTCTTCATGAGAGTGGTGAGAGCCTGGAATAGGTTGCCCAGGGAGGTGGTTGGGGCCACATCCCTGGAGGCATTTAAAGCCAGGCTGGATGAGACTCTGTCCAGCCTAATCTAGGGTAGGGTGTTCCTGCCCATGGCAGGGTGGTTGGAACGAGATGATCCTTGTGGTCCCTTCCAACCCTGACTGATTCTATAATTCTAAGGCATGAATTAAACTGAAATTGATTGGAAAATTTAGTCAGGCAAGAGAGGTCTAAGTGCCTGTACTGCCTATATGCTAGTCTCATACTGAAACCATAAGTCTTTAATAATAAAGTGACTACATTAAAAATATATATATTATATATAGAGAGAGAATCATAGGTTTAGGTTGGAAGAGACCTCAAAGATCATCTAGTTCCAACCCCCTGCCATAGGCAGGGACACCTCCCACTAGAACAGGTCACTCAAGGCCTCATCCAACCTGGCCTTAAACACCTCCACAGAGGGAGCAGCCACAACCTTCTTGGGCAACCTGTGCCAGTGTTCCCCCACCCTCACTGCAAAGAACTCCTTTCTAACATCCCAATTAAATCTCCCCTCTGCCAGTTTAAACCCATTACCCCTTGTCCTGTCATAGCAAGACCTTGTGAATAGTCCCTCCCCAGCCCTCCTGTAGGCCCCATTCAGATACTGGAAGGCCATTACAAGGTCACCTCAAAGCCTTCTCTTCCCCAGGCTGAAGAACCCCAACTCTAGTAGCCTGTCCTCATAGCAGAGGTGTTCCAGCCCTCTGAGCATCTTCGTGGCCCTCCTCTGGACTTGCTCTGACAGTTCCATGTCCTTCTTGTGTTGGGGGCACCAGAACTGTACACAGTACTCCAGGTTGGGATCTCACAAAAGCAGAGTAAAGGAGCAGAATCCCCTCCCTTGCTAGGAGGTGACTTGTTTGGTCATCATCTTATTTCATCTTTGATGTTGCTGGAAGTATTTCACAGGGCTGAACCTGAATGACAGAATTTGAAAGTGCATTAGCCTCATAATGCAGTCCTTGGTTTTCATTCCTGACTTCAGCCCTGTATATTGCAGGCCAGGTTACATGAGCACTTGACCTAGAATTTGCTTTTACTCAGATGCCACTAGTTGCATGTGATGAGGAAGAAGTAAAAAGAAATCACAATCAGAAGCAATGGGTTTAGAATCAGAATGGGTTGGGTTGGAAGAGACCTTCAAAGGTCATCCAAGTCCAACCCCGTGCAGTCAGCAGGGACATCCTCCACGAGATCAGGTTGTCCAGAGCCCTGTCCAGCCTCTCCTTGAATATCTCCAGGGATGGGGCTTCAACTATATCTTTGGCCAACCTGTTCCATGTGTTCCAGCACCCTTATGGTGCAGAACTTGTCCCTAACATCCAATCTAAACATCTACTCTAATTTCAAACCACTGCCCTCCTATCACTGTAAGTCTTTGTGAACAGTCTTTCTGGAACCTTCTTGTAGACCACCTTCAGGTACTGAAAGGCTGCTGTAAGGTCTCCCTGGAGCTTTCTCCAGGCTGGACAACTCCAGCTCCCTCCAGCCTGTCAAAGTTTAGAATCATAAAATCACAGAATCAGTCCAGGCTTGTCAGAGGTCAGTAGCAGTCAGAGAAAGTTAAAGATTAAGTTAAACATTATCTCTTGATCAACTCTTATGACTACAAAGTCTTGTGTGGATCTTTTTCACTCTGAGATTTTTTTTTTTTTTAATTTTTTTATTTTGGAGAGAGATGAATCTAAATTGTTCTAATGAATTCACGATAATCATTTAACTAACAAGGGAAGACACTTAGCAGTTTTTCAAAATCACCTAGCTTTGGCTATCAAGGTGGGCTACTTCAGGTTGATTTATCTTTCCTCTGCTGCTGGGCTTTAGGAATGATCCCTATAGAACAGCCAAGCAAATTTTGTTGTGTTCATACTTCAGTGGAGAAGCCCATATAGACCACTGAGAGCCATAGGCAAAATCTGTCCTTCGGTGAACCTGCCCTAGTTGATGCCACAAGCAGTTCTTTCCCTATAAAAGTAGCTCTTAGGAACAGAGGAAAAACATGCGTTCAAGAACTGGATGCAGCAAGTCACCAGTTAATAATGAAGCTTTGATTCATGCTCAGAGTTACCTTAAGACAATGATTGGGTGGATTTACAGCATAAACTATGTTTCATTAGGTTTGTATCCCTTAATGCTCTCTAAAATTTCTTTACATTTTAGTGTTGGAAGAAAAAAATATCTAAAATATTTTGGTAGCATAAAAAGCAAAGGAGAATATGCAGAGCTTACAACAGATTGAGGCCATTTCTATGCTGTTACTGGCTTGATTATTAGATTTGCTCCATTTTAACTCATGTCTTATTTCCCCTCCCCAGTGATGCATCCATTGCCAAGTGTCAATATTAATATTGTTTCAGCTGAAGTGATACAGTTGTGCAACAGGATTATAGCCTTGTTAATAGAACTGCAGTTTGCACTGTCGTTCACATGCATGGAATCCTTAGAGATTTAACTTTCAGGTCACATGTGATTCTATTGATTGAAGTCTACAGGAGTCAAAGAGTAATTCTGCAATTTGTGTCTCCTGTGCCTGTTTTAAAGGCCTGTGCATTGCAGAGAGGGTGGTGGGTGGTAAACAAATACAGCAGCTGGTGGCAAATTCATGAGACTGGTCTCAGAGTTTCTTGTTTGATTGGGAATTCTGGGTTTGTTTTTATGTGTTGTTGGTTTATTTTTTTGGGGTTGGGTTTGTTGGTTTTGGTTTTTTTGTTTTCCTCTTTATGTTTTATCAGTGCCAACTCTGCAACTGAGAGATAGTGGTAATTTTCAGGTAAGTAATCTTTCTGATTCATTCAGAACTGTAAGTGGTAAGGTAATAAAACTGTATATTTAGATTGGCCTTGTGTGAAGAATTATGTCAGGCAAGAAAATTATTTTCTTCCTCAAATAAAAGACAAAGTTACCCTTTGAGCCTTCAAATCTTATCTTTGACAGCAAAGATGCAGACTTTAAAACTTTAAGTTCCTCATCTCTAATTGCTCATGCTGTGTTCTCACCCCATCTCACATGTTTAAGTTAAGTCAGAAAGAGTTTGTTCCCTGTAATGGAGGAACTGAAGGGAAAATCTAGGTGATTCAGAAGTCATTTCTCTTCTCTCAAGCTGATTGCTGAACTAAGATGATAGCCTGTAGAACTGGAGGTCTCTGCAGGAAATGGCGTTTATCTGACAGATGGATGTAATACTGCATCCCTGCCTACCTCCAACTATGATAATCTCCCTCCACTACCTTCTTCCCAAATTAGACTTTTCCATCTGGGCTAATGGCAGAACCTAATTTTAGTTTCCCCTTCGGTGATACAAGTTCATTCCTGATTGTCTTTACATATACTTTGCTGCTTAGTTCCACTCCAGCAATAGCTGCATTTCTATTTAAGTTATCATGCTTTTCCTGGCAGTAACTGTGTATCTATCAGTATCCCAGTGAATAATGTGGCTCATTGTTTCTGTGTTGTTTTTTTGACCTCCTCTTGGTTTATGTCTTGTTGCCTTGTAGTCTAATAGTCATTTGAAGGAAAAGGAAAACTTTTGTTTGGTTGGTTTGTTTTGTTAAAAAAAAAAACCTCATGTTAGAGAATTATAAACAGGAAACAAAGTGTGAAACTGGAGGAGAGGGGATTGCTAGTGGCAATCTTCAGTTTCTCAGTACAGTTCATAAGCAGTCTCAAGACAGGACACAAAATAATTAAGTTCTGTGCAACAACAACATTTGCCCCTTCGAAAGAGTCATTGCACTAGAGGAAATGTCAATGCAACTGTGTATGTGTGACATCTCTTAGCCACATGTCTGTCTTGAAGCTAAAGTGATGGACAGAATTGTGACTTCCAAGGACCAGACTGTAGGAACAGCCACCTCATTTGCCAGATGCTGAGAGAAAGCCAAGGTGGAGGGATATTCATCTGGAGGTGCAGTTGTACTATGTCTCTAGCATAAGTTAAGCTTAGAGTATCAAAGAATAATCTAGGACATGGCAGCAAAGCTTCAGTAACTTTAATTACAGGGACCACAACAACGACTGGGAAATCTGGTAAAGTTTATCCTTGCAGATTTCCTCCCTGCAAACAGGAATTCTTAATAAAATACATGTCTTCAATTGATTTTGCTCTGAGAAATGAGGAGACTGAAAGGTAGTGGAGCAGTTGGGGATTAGGTCTGAACTAGCTACTGGTCTTCTCTGGGCTGGAAAGGGCTGGAGCTGAAGGTACCTGTCATAGAATGTTTAGAAGGTTCTGTGGCAGTTTCCTTTCTACTGAAACAGTGACAGAGCCTTAATTCATTTTCTGAGAAAATGCTGCTTGTGCAGTTTCCAGACTTTAAAGTTGTTGAGCTCCAAGAGTCAATAGAGGACTTGACCCTCCTGTTGAACTTTGTTATTTCTTCAATAAGGTAAGGGACAATGAAAAAAAGAAAAAAAAAAAAAGAGATCTTTGTTCTTTGCTGGTGATGTCCTAGTCTCGGGGCAGGGTGGACTGAGGCAGGATTCTTGAAGCATGAGTCTAGTTTATATTCCTATCTCCCCAAAATCAGAGGCAGTTAGCCTGGGGCTGAAACCATGTATGAGCTCTGCCACTTATTTAGAAATAGATTCCTCTAGCTCAGTGAGGAGATGCAATACAAATGTGCAGCCACTGATGAATGTTTAACAAACTACATTTCAATGCTGTAAGATTAAAAAAAAACAAACTTTACATATCTTTCCCTCCATCCTAAGCCTTAACTAGGAGGTAAGCAACTCCAGAAAATATCTTGAGGGTGAGCTTCAATATTTTTTTTTTCCCTATGCTTCTTTGTATTTTGAGTCACATCTTCATGAAAGGGTACTGTCATGGCATTCTAAGAGACTCTAGTGGCTTATCTTATTTAATGCTGATCCATCAAAGTTGCCACATGAATATAATCTTGCAAATGAAGGAGCCAAGGAAAAGATGATCAGTGTCAAACTTGACATACACTATATGGTTTTCTGATCAACTTTCCTCCATGGAGATCAAAAGCTAGAATATATACCCAGATTAGCAAGGACCATCAACATTTTATTTATTTACCTACTTACAGAGAACAGACAAAAATAAAAGGTTGCTTTAAAAAATGGCTATAAATGCAATTTGAGTATATTTTTTTGGTTGGTGTTTGGAGTTCTGGAGCCCCCAACAAAAGAAGGACATCAAACTGTTGGAGCGAGACCAGAGGTGGGCCACAAAGATGCTCAGAGGGCTGGAGAAGCTCTGCTATGAGGACAGGAGGAGAGAGTTGGGGCTTTGCAGCCTGGAGAAGAGAAGGCTTCCAGGAGTCCTTGTTGTTGCCTTCCAGTATCTGAAGGTGGCCTACAGGAAGGCTGAGGAGGGACTATTTGCAAGGTCTCATAATGACAGGACAAGGGGTAATGGGTTTAAACTGGAAGAGGGGAGATTAAACTAGATGTTAGGAAGAAATTCTCTACAGTGAGGGTGGTGAAACACTGGCAAAGGTTGCCCAGGGAGGTTGCGGCTGCTCTCTCCCTGGAGGTGTCCAAAGCCAGGTTGGATGAGGCCTTGAGTGACCTGTTCTAGTGGGAGGTGTCTCTGCCTATGGTGGGAGGTTGGAACTAAATTATCTTTGAGGGCCCTTCCTACCTAAACCATTCTATGATTCGATGATGCTAATATAGGAACAACAAAAGACAGAGAGTATCCAGCACAAAGACATTTCATCTCTGTATCAAAGAAATTCTCCACTGTGAGTGCTTCAACGACCACAGTGAGATAAAAAAATATGTAGGCCTCAATACTTCAGCATTTGCTGGCTCAATTTTTTATTCCTTAAGGTCTGAATGCTCATTTTGCCAGTACATTGGCCAGTCACATTTTATTCATTTTGCATCTTGAATTGTGGACTCTCTCCTCACAGTAGTGTGGTGTTTGTAGTCCACTTTGTTTGTCTAGGAGAAAGAAACACAACTCATCAGTCTGACCTGTGACCTAGAGACCATCTTTAATGAGGGAAAGTGTGGATAAGAGTGATGGTGAGACCTCTAAGATGTCAATCTGATCTAAAGATAACCTGCAAAGTACAGGCAGGCCACCATCACCTGACCTGATGTTACAGCTGCAAGCTTGCTGCAGCATCTGGAAATTTCTTTGAGGCACTGCCAGAAAAATTGGAAAGGAATACATTTGAAATATTTGGTTATATCTGCACTAGTAAATATAACACAGGAGGAAGATCTTCACAATGAGAGTGGTGAGACCCTGGAATGCACTGGCCAGGGGGGTGGTTGGGGCCACATCCCTGGAGGTGTTTAAGGCCAGGCTGGATGAGGCTCTCCCCAGCCTAATCTAGGGTAGGGTGTCCCTGTCATGGCAGGGGAGTTGGAACTAGATGATCCTTGTGGTCCCTTCCAACCCTGACTGAGCCAGGGTTGTAGTTATGTGTACAGGAAAATAAGATACTGTGGCAGGGCACACCCAGGTTCCTGCCCCACCAGACATTTGAATGGGGCACGAAACTGTTTTCCTCCCTCCACCTCTGACTCGGAGGGTTTGGAATGTGGAAAGAAGCAGGTGTGAAGTTCCTTGTACCACCCTCATGGGCTTGATAGGGGAAGAGCAAATTGCCCCAGCATATATATATATATATATAATTATATATATATATATTTATGGGAACTGAACACACTGTCTAGTTGGTCCTTGAGGGGGACCTTGAGGAACATCTGGAAGAACAGTGAGGAGAAAGCGCAGGGTGCCTGCTATTGGACTGCCACATCCTGACTTCCTGCTGCAGGGACCTGCCTCTGCTGCAAACGGCTGCTGTTTGGGGGCACACCGCCAGGCAGCCTGGCTTTGCCCTGCACTGCCCACGATCTTGGCCTGTGGGAGCCATGCCTGCAGTCACTTTAGACTTTGATGGGTTGATCTACGTTGATCCACTGCTGGCTTATAATTTGCTGTTTCGGACACTACCGCAAAGGAGCCAAGAAACCATCTCGAAATTCCTACTCCACCGCTGTGAGTATCACAGACATTCCCTAGGGCCCCAGGCTGCCTTCTATTTGTAAGTGGGGCAAAGCTCTTTTGTGGCTAAACCTTTTCCAATTTTAGTAATTTAGGAAAATCAGAAATTGCCTATAAGTATCCTTGTGAAGATTTTCCTGAACCAATTGGAACCCAAATTGAACTCGCTTGCACGTAGTTTGTGGGTGGGGCTTTTAGGAAATTAAATAACTACATATTTTATAATTCCTGCCTTGTTAATTGCCCAGACTAATTTGGATCCTAATAGTGAAAAGGAGACTGGATAACTGAGTTCTTCTGTTGATTTGAAACCCAAAAGTGTAAAGTCATTGAGAAGAAATACCCTTTGGTTTTTGGTTTTTTTTTTGTCCTAGATTAAAATGGAAACTTTCTTTTTTTTTTTTTAACATTTTTTTTTCCCCACATACACAAGCACATGTAATGGTAAGAAAATCTTTTCTTACTCCAGCTTGAAGAGGTACTACTAAACCTATTTTGCAACAGAGAAGAACTGCTGCCTTGGGTTGGTATTCTCTTGGAGATTTTTTTTTTTTGTTTCCTTGGTTGGTTTGGTTTATAAATTTCATCTGTGCAAAGACAATTTTGTTGGTTTGTTCGTTTGTTTTTTTTTTGTTACATTGATTTTTTTTGATGTTTCAAATTCAGATAAGACCTTAGAGATGCAGCAGAACTGAAAAGTGTGAAATGTGAAGTCAGATAAATTCATGCTAATACACATAAATTATATCATGTCTGAGATGTTCAAAGCTCGATGCAGACATGAGCGTGTTAAATTGGACAATGGTTGCAAACTGCCACTGCTTCGTAGAATCTGAAGGCACACTCAGTTTCTTTCTGAACAGACTACAGTTTCAAGTTCTCTGCTTTGTCGAAAGTTATTCTTGTGTGTATGAATGCAGGTGTGAAAGATACAAACAATATACAATTGTGTGTGAGAAATATGACCAAATGCTAGTAGGCTATGAAAGGGAAAGCTCTAAGAATAAAATCTTTAACTGTTTATTTCCACATCTGGTCACAGTATAAAAAAAGTGCAGAAATCACAGGGATATCAGGGGTTGGCAGTGACCTCCAGAGATCGAGTCCAACTCCCCTGCCAGAGCAGGACCATAATCTAGTGCAGGTCACTCAGCAATGCATCCAGACAGGACTTGTAAGTCTCTAGAAAAGGAGACTTCAGAACCCCTCTGGGGAGCCTGTTGGACCACAGCAAGAAACCAAAGCACCAAGTTCCTGAACTACTCAGAGCTAGTTTGGGAGAAAAATTTGATTCTATAGTTTGCTTGTTAATGTTCAATTGTCTGAATAGTCTTAAAAACAAAAGCTCAAGATGTGATCTCAGGACCTGTTTTAAAAAAGGTGTGAATTAGAGGAAGTCTTGGATGAGTTCTCTCTCTTACTTGTGTGTGTTCACAGTAGAAAGATCTCCATTTGAGTCAATCATTCCAGATTCCCTAGCAGTCAATGAAATAAAATAATTGCTTCTCCAGACTCTTGTGTAGCTTCATCTGGCCTCTTAGAAACCACTTAGGGTTTGGGGATTTTTGTTGTTCTTGTTGGTTTTTTGTATCATAGAATGATAGAATGGTTTAGGTTGGAAGGGACCTTAAAGATCATCCAGTTCCAACCCCTGACATAGGCAGGGACACCTCCCACTAGAACAGGTCACTTGAGGCCTCATCCAGCCTGACCTTCAACACGTCCAGGGAGGAAGCAGCCACAACCTCCCCAGGCAACCTGTTCCAGTGTCTCACTCCCCTCACTGTAAAGAACTTCCTCCTAACATCCCATTTCAATATCCCCTCTGCCAGTTTAAACCCATTACTCCTTGTCCTGTCATAACAAGACCTTGTGAACAGTCCCTCCCCAGCCCTCCTGTAGGCCCCCTTCAGATACTGGAAGGCTACTACAAGGTCTCCTGGAAGCCTTCTCTTCTCCAGGCTGAAGAACCCCAACTCTCATAGCCTGTCCTCATAGCAGAGGTGCTGCATCCCTCTGAGCATCTTTAGTTGGTTGTGGTTTTGTTTGTTTTGTTGGTTGTGGATTATTTGTTTTGGTTTGGTTGTTTGGGTTTTTTTTGTGGTTTTGTTGGTTTGCTTTTTTTTTTTTTCTTTTTTTTTTTTCATTTAAAGATCTGTGCCCTAGGACATGAATTAAACTATTAATTATAAATGGATTTCAGAAACAGCCAAATCTATTAGAAATGGATTTTGGAAACATCCAAATCTCTTCATATCACCTCTGTTGTTGGGTGGCAATGAGCCCCAGGCATTGGGCACCTTGTGAAATGCATCTCTAGAAAATTTCACCTCCAGTTAAATAAATGCTAATTTAATTTTTCAACATTCAATTCTCCCCTCTGTTTCTTCTCTTTATGTCTGCACTTGCACTATGTGTAGACACAGTTTCTGTGACAGTCTGATCTATTAGTCACAGAATAATCCTGTGAACAAGTTCTTAATGTCTGACAGGCTGCTGGTTGTTTAGCAACTGAGCTGAGAGAATCTCTAAATAAGCCTCTAATGCAAACAAATGACAAGCATTGACCTTTGAGGACACTGACAACAGAGTTTAACTCCAAATGGCAGGAAGACATGACAACCTGTCTTTGCCCTGTCAGAAATTCATTCTTTTTCTTGAACCTTTCCTTTCCAGTCTTCTATCTTCAACTGAGAAATCTCATCAATAATTGATTTTTGAAGTGACTTGCATGTTAATGTGGCGAGTAGCCTCTGACTACATCTTTCTACAGCATGTTAGGCCACCTGGAAAGTCATTGGAAAGTCCAAAGGCAACAAGTGGCACGCTGTCTCACCAGAAGATTCCTGCTGTGTTTTGCTTATCAAACAAAACCTTTATTGGCAGACATAATCACTATGCCCTACTAGCGTCACATGGCTCTACAAACAAAGCTTTCTTATCAAAGCTTATTATTTCTCACTTGCCACTTAGCGAGACTTGAGGTTGGAGGGTTGGACAGGAAGAAATTTAATCAAATTCAGCAAGGGCAAGTGTAGAGTTGTAAAGGTTTAAGCCCACCTGGGACCCCCTGCCTCTTCCCAAGGAATGGTTTGACCCTTTTTCCAGGTGTCATGGTTAGACACTCCCACTTCCTGCTAGGATTTGGACTATAAAAGGGGGGACCCTGCTTCCCCCCTCCTCTTTTCTTCGTTCTCTTCTCTCTCCTCATGCTGGCTGCTGGAGCACCTGCTCACTGCTCTGTGCTGCTAGAGCATGTGTTTCCCTGCCGCCCTGTGGAAGAGCACCGTTATTCTCTCCTGGAATTGGGACTGAGACTTTTCGCCATAGGATTCCTGCATCCTGCTTTCCTTTCAGCACCAAAGCTAATCGAACTCAGTTGCCTGCCGCGGTCGTATTTTTTTTTTCCTTTCCCCCTTCTCCCTAGTCTCTGTACCCTTTTTTCCCTCATTCCCCATATCCCAAAGCTTGTTTCCCTTTTTTCCCACCTTCTGTAAAAAAAAAAAAACAAAACAAAAACCTTTCCCTCCTACTTGTTGTTAAAGTTTTACCCTTTATACTTCCAAATCGGATCGAGTTTTTTATTGGGCTTTTTGGGCTCGGGGAAGTTAGCCTTTAACCCAATACAAGAGTCTTGTACCTGGGAAAGAACAGCCCCAGGGATCAGTATAGGTTGGGGACTGACCTACTGGAAGGCAGTGAAGGGGAAAAGGATCTGAGGGTTCTAGTTGATGGGAGGTTGACCATGAACTGGCAGCGTGCTTTTGTGGCTAGGAAGGCCAATGCCATTCTGGGGTGTATTAAAAGGGTTGAGACAGGTTCTCTTGTTCCTCTACCCTGCACTGGTGAGGCTGCATCTGAAGTACTGTGTCAGGTTCTGGGCACACCAGTTCAAGAATGACAGAACAGCTTGAGAGAGTCCAGCACAGAGCCACAAATATGATAAAGGGAATGGAACATCTCTATTATGAGGAGAGACTGAGGGAGCTGGGGCTCTTTAGCTTGGAGAAGACTGAGCAGTGACCTCATTCATGTTTGTAAATATGTAAAGAGTGAGTGCCAGGAAGATGGAGCCAGACTCTGCTCAGTGATGACAGATGACAGGACAGGGGGCAATGGGTGGAAGTTGAGGCATAGGAAATTTCTTGTAAACATGAGGAGGACTTTTTTTTCCCTGGGAGGGTGACAGAATCCTGGAACAGGCTGCTTGAGGGGGAGGGGGATTGTGGAGTTTCCCTCTCTGAAAATGGTAAAAATCCACCAGGATGTGTTCCTGTGTGATCTGGTATAGGTAATCCTGCTCTGCAGGAGGTTGGACTGGATGATCTTTTGAGATCCCTTCCAGCTCCTCACATTCTGTGATCCTGTGAAATAGCATATGCTAATTTCACAACTTTAGGTCAGCTTCTCTTCTATGTCCCTTTTGGTTAGTGTGGAGATAGCCATAAAACAGGATTTCTTTTGCACCTGGTAAGCAGTCCAAGTAGTAGTGTGGTTTGAAGCAGCCAGTTAAAAACAAATCAGTCTTTGTGTCTGTCCAGGGCATACCACTAAAAGTATGTTTTCTTGTGGATTTGCATCCTGAAAAAAAAATGTGATTTCTGAGGATTATGCCATGAGAAACAGGAAAATTATACACACCCAATAGTTACTGATACTGTTGCTATGTTGGCAACATCCAAGAAAATACATATGCCTGATACAAATAAAATAGTTTTGGTTTGTTTGTTTGTTTATTTCTTCTCCTAATCGTCTCATGGAGCAAAGCTGGAGGATGGAGCAAAGCTGGAGGTGAGGAGATTCAGATGGATGTGAAGAGGGAGTTCTTCAGCATGAGAGTGGTGAGACCCTGGAATGGGTTGCCCAGGGAGGAGGTTGGGGCCACTTCCCTGGAGGTGTTTAAGGCAAGGCTGCATGAGGCTGTGGCCAGCCTGATCTAGAGTAGGGTGTCCCTGGGCATGGCAGGGGAGTTGGAACTAGATGATCCGTGTGGTCCCTTCCAACCCTGACTGATTCTATGATATGACCCATCCACATCCCCATCTTGTCTAGAAACTGCTTTTCATTTGCTTTAGCCTGCTTGGAGGATAAACTGCTTTAACTACCTTTGTTTCCTGAGTTGCTCTCAGTTGTTGATAAGAAGGGCCCTAATCTTCTGGTTTAAAAGCACTCAATACTACCCACAAGCAATTTGATTCCAGTGGAGTTCTGTGTTCTCATGTGCATCTCATAGCTTGGCATCAGGAAAGGAAAAGAGTTATCTGCATTGTTTTCATTCAGATGCCTTTGACTGAAGCTTCTGGCTACAGGGCACAACAGCTCGGATACCACACGATCCATCCATTTTACTGGGCTTGTTTTGCTTTAAAGGAAGAGCAGCTTTGTGATTATTTTAATCCTCAGAATTATTTGTTCCTTCAGGCTGCAGGAGAATGTGGCAGTGGGAAATATAAAGTTCAGTTCCCCTTGCTACAATAAATTGTTCATGGTCACTGCTATGGAGGACGGGTGGTTCCCTCATACAGCAGACATGGGAAAGATGGTGGAGAAAAGTAATTTATACTTTCTGATTGTTTCTGTTGATGATCCAGAGTGTTACTCCAGTCAGGTCCCATGCATACTTCTGTTCTGCAGCTCACTCCTGACACCAGGGAACTGCTGTCTTCAGCCCTCCTGACGTCCTTTTGTCCTATCCCAGAAACATCCCAAATGGAACTACAGGGAATGGGTGGTGACACATCTGGACTGCCTCTTGCTAGAAGTGAGAAAAGAAGTGGTGAGGATGAGGAAAGGAAGTCTCATATACATAGACAGGACTACAGTTTCCTCCATATACCCAGCCTATAAACCCTTCAGATCAGTGAAGAGGAGTAAAATTGTAGCCCAGTTCATGTCTTTTTTCTCTCCTGTAGGGTAAAATGCAAAGAACGTAAATTTTCAGTTCTTTTACTCTCCCTTTTATATGACCATTACTTTTGAAAATGTTTCAATAAAGTCATATCCTTTTCTAATATCTGTCCTCAGTTATGGGTTTCTATAACACGTAAGGCTGGCCCTCAGGTTTTCAGAGAGGCCAGCCCTCTCTGAATATGGCCATTAATAGTTCATTCAATCTATCTGCCTTCCTTCATTAGGTGTTTAACTACTGGCTGTTGACCTGTAGTCCATTTATTGTTGAAAAACAAAATTAAAAAAACAACATGATAAAAAAAAAAAAGAGTGAGCTGGGGAGAAGAAAGGATGTGCTTATACTATTCTAGCTTAATGAGCCACAAGTTTATGCTGCTAAAGGATTTCCATACCATTTGGCCTAGCTGTAGGAAACAGAGTTGATTCTATGACCTCAAAATATTTACAAATATTTACACCTTTCAGACTTAGTTACAGAAATATTAAATATTAAACCACCAAAGCTTGCATATAGCAAAAATAAGAGTTCTACCTCTCCCCCACAACCTGCTGTCAGATTTACTTGTGACTTCTAAGACACTGTGTCCTTTTCAGGTGGCTTTCCACAGCCATTTTGAGTTTGCAGAATAAAACAAAACATATTCCCCCGTCAACAAGGGTCAGTCTTTGAATATGTATGTGCAAATGTGTATTTGTCTCTCTGAGGTGTTGCAGCAAAACACAACCTGGAGTGTTTATTATTTGCCAGCGATGTCTGCATGCTGAGAACTGCAAGTTCCCACTGCATTCATTAAAATACATGGTTTGGGCTGAGAGCATCATTAACAGCTTGAGATTTGCCTGTGGCTGAAAGTGAAGCCATTGGCCACCATACGATGTCAGTGGGGATCACACTAATGATCTGCAATGGCAGGGTGAGCTGGGCACGTGGAGGGAGGTTGTGTGTTTTGGGCGAGGCTGAGGGGAAGGCTTGCTTAAAATGGGAACACCACTGCAGCAAAACTTGAATTTTGATTAAAATGTGTTCGCTTCAGGAGTTTGCTTTGTTGATATGTAGTTCTTTTCAACCCACAACATTGTGATTCATGAATATGCTTTTCTTAGCATAGCAATTAAAGGGGAGCTCCTTATCTTAAAGTGCTCTTTTCTCTATATCTGAACTTAGATGGCAATATCTGAACCTTGATGGAAAATGTCTTTTAGTGTTCATTTACATAACTTCTAGATTAACTGGATTTCTGTATTTCCTGCAGTCTAGGCTAGGTGATGGATAAAGGTAGAGTGCATTTCAGGGTGGCTGTTGTCTGCCATTCAGGAGTCCTCTAAGGAGCCCCAGAGGTCAAAGCTAATATTTCCCCATGTCTTCAGATGTGTAGAATTCCAAATGAAGTTACTCGATATATTAAAAGTGGAGAGGGTGAAATAGAAACAGTGCCAATGAGAAGTTTCTTGATTTCTTTTTTCATTTCTATTTTCCCCCAGAACAAAAGATACTTTTCAAACAAAATTAAAGCAAAATCCAAAATATTTTCACTTTTAACTTATGTCTTCTAAGTTTTTGTGAATTCATTTTGGTTGTTTTTTGTAGTTTTATTTTTTCACCATATACACTAACCAGAAGAAAGCAGAACCAGAATTTGTTCATCATGTCATGATTTCTTTCTGAAAGAAAATTTCAAATGCATGCTCATGCAAACACATTAACAAACATATATGTACAAACCTGGTGTGTTTCTGGAGGTTGTTTATTAATTTTTTAAAAAATATTATTTATCAAACCACTTTTTAAAAATACTCTTGATTCCCAGCATCAAACGGGTATCTTGCTAGCTGCATGTCTGAAAAACCTTCTCAAGTTAATACCAGCCCATTGAAAACTGGACATTGACCCCCATGTGCAGCAAAACCTTCTACCACAGCCTTTCAGACAGAACAGGATCAACTTCACAGAATCACAGAACATCAGAGGCTGGAAGGGACCTCCAGACATCGAGTCCAACCTCCCTTCCAAGGCAGCATCACCTAAGGTACTTCACTCAAGAATGCATCCAGATGAGTTCTGAAAGTCTCCAGAGAAGGAGACTTCACACCCTCTCTCTGGGCAGCCTGTTCCAGTGCTCTGTCACCCTCACCGTAAAGAAGTTTCTCCTCATGTTGAGGTGAAACCTTCTATGTACCAGTTTGTAGCTGTTGCTCCTTGTCCTATTGCTGCTGACCAGTGAAAAGATACTGGCCCCATCCACTTGACATCCACCCCTCAGGTATTTGTATATGCTGATCAGATCTCTCAGTTTTCTCTTTGCCAGACTAAGCAGCCCCAGGGTTCTCAGTCTCTCTCCATATGGGAGATGCTCAAGCCCCCAAGTCATCCTTGTGGCTCTTTGCTGGACTCTCTCCAGCAGGTCCCTGTCTCTCCTGAACTGGAGAGTCCAAAACTGGACAGAGTTCCAGGAGTAGTCTCACCAGGGCAGAGTAGAGGGGGAGAAGAACCTCCCTAGGCCTGCTGGCCACACTTTCTTTGATGGACCCCATGTACCAGGATGCCATTCACTCTATTGGCCACAAGTGCACATTGCTGTTGCATGCAGAACTTGCTGTCCCCAAGATTCCAAGGTCTTTCTCCACTTCAATTTTACCTCTCCTGTTCTCTCCATGATCTGAAAAGTTGAACGGGAAAGTAATGAAGCAAATGCCAATTTCCCCTAAGCTGTGTCAGCCTGGTTTGAATCTGAAGCCAAAATTAGTACTATAGAGAGCTTCTAATGTAATACAAGTTCAAATAGTTTTAATAAGTTCTGTATATGATCTGGCCTTCAGCTATTTAATCTGGAGAAGCCAACTTGTCTGTAATAGTTACATGTTACAAATACCTTGACATGCTTTGTTCATTAAAGGAAAGTAAGAAGTTCAATAGACATAGGCTAATGACTTTTGGAGCCATTCAAAAGCTTGTCCTACAAACGCTTTTAGGTCAATGGAAGATTTCTCCATGCAATCAAGATTCTTGAGCTCGGAGTCTTGTGTAAGAAGCACAAAGAATAATTACACATTATCTAAACTAGCAAAACAGGGGCAAGTTCTGAATGTGTCCTTCTTTATAAGATCAGGAGTGATTTGGCAGGGGCTGGAGGCAAAACCCAGTTCCAGTTTGTCTTCCTCTGCTGATGCTTTGCCACATCAGACCTGTAAGAGTCACAGGCTTGTAAACAAATATGTTTACATTGCCAGCTTGCAAAACAAAATGCTACAGGCTTCAATTTAGATGCTATTAAATCTTGCAGCTGGAGAAAGCTGCGTGATGTTTTTGATTTTGCATGCATAGCATACTATAACTCAATGACAATGTCTGCTCTCCTTATCATTCCTGAGCAAAATAGCTCTCTTAGCCGTGCGGGTGTTGATGACAGATGTTCCAGATCAATCACTGGAAAGAGACAGCAGAAGTGTGTTGGATCATTACAGAACATGAATCTTTAAAAGTTAATTATAGGTGGCAACAACGGGTATGACAACCAAACCTCTCCAGCCTGCATTTCACCATAGAAAACAACAATGTGTGATATTTCCCCCTAGGAATGCGCTGCTGACTGCCAGGTCCTTTAGGGTTTTTTTTTAATGTGAAGTCACATTGTGCATGCTAAAAATGAAAAAACGTTCTTAATGCAAGTTTCTTGTTAGTCCAGTAGATGAAGCTGGAATCTAAGGAAGCTGGCAAAGCAATTGGATGCTAAGTTTACATATTTTTGCATAATTAAAAATGAAATATTCTTCTCTTTGTGTGTATTGAGCTGTCCTATTTAGCACATCCTACAGCCATGGTGTATTTTATGTAATCTGGAATCTAAGGATAATTTTATACATATACACCATATGTAGATACATGGTGTGTATATTCATATATATATTTATACACAATACATATATATACACCATATATATATTTATACACAATACATATATATACACCATACATATATATACACCATATATATATATATACACCATATATATATATATACACACCATATATATATATATATATATAT
>VWZI01000240.1:35836-66758 GCA_013396835.1 Psilopogon haemacephalus | reverse complement strand
GAGGGGCTCGGTGGTGGGGGCAGAGGTGTTGGAGGGGCTCGATGGAGGGGGCAGAGGCATTGGAGGGGCTCGGTGGAGGAGGCAGAGGCGTTGGAGGGGCTCAGTGGTGGGGGCAAAGTCCGGTTCCTCCTTCCTGAGGTGTGAAAGCAACACACATTGAGGTGTTTCTCCTTCACACTTCATCCAGAAGGCCCTGGGGGTCCAGGTGTATTGTCTGGCATGTGGAACCAGAGTTGGTCCTTCTTGGCTGGAGGCCTGGCAGTGACTTTGTTGTCCCTCCTCTCCAAACCCTTTATTTTTTTCCCTTCCTTGTATTTCTTTTTCCCCACCTTCTCTTTTTTCTTTCTCCTTTCTCCTTTACTCTTCCCCCAAATCTTTGGTGGCTCCCCTGGAAGAGTCTGATCAGCTTTATCTTCTGGGCTGTGACTTTGTCCTTCGGAAAGCTCCAGAGGGTGGCCTTGGGATCCATGCAGGAGCTCAGTGTTGACCCCAGGGTGATTGCTTGGTGGGTCTGGCCCTGCAAAGATCTCCTTTTGGTTGAAAGATGGAAGCGATGATTTCAGAGGTGGTTCCTGTGCCAGAAGCAACCCAGATCTGCTGGTCCAGTGGTGGGTGCTTGATGTTTGCTGTGTGAGGTCTTCTGGCTGGTAGGCTGAGAGCAGGATGAAGACCTCAGCTCCTGTGCTGTGGTAGAGCACGAGAGGAGTTGTGGATCTGTTCCTGTGGATCAGTCAATGTGGATCTGTTCCTGGAGGACATAAATACCACAGTGGGGCCTCGAGAAGCTTTTGGTCAGCCCTTGGGGTGGAGTGGAGCATCAAGGATGGGAGAGGGGTCGCAGAACCATACAATGGTTTGGGTTGGAAGAGGTCTTCCAAGGTCGTGGAGTCCAACCCTTAACTCAGTCCTGCCAGGGCACCACCAAACCATAGAATCAGTCAGGGTTGGAAGGGACCACAAAGATCATCTACTTCCAACCCCCCTGCCATGGGCAGGGACACCCTACCCTAGATGGCCCCCAGCCCCACATCTCCACAGCTTTGAAACCCCTCCAGGGATGGGGACTCCACCACTGCCCTGGGCAGCTTGGGCCAGATCTGGAGAAATTTTTCTTCGTGTCCAGCCTGAACCTCTCCTGGGGCAACTTGAGGCTGTTTCTTTCACCTGGGAGAAGAGATCAACCCAGACCTGACTCCAGGCTCCTTTCAGGTGGTTGTAGAGAGCCAGAAGGTCTCCCCTCAGCCTCCTTTTCTTCTGGATGAACACTCCTAGGTCCCTCAGCTGCTCCTCACAAGTTCTCCAGATCCTTCTCCTCCTCCAGACCCTACCCCAGCTTTGTTCCCCTTCTCTGGACATGCTCCAGCTCCTCAGTGCCCTTCTTGCAGTGAGCAGCTGAAAACTGACCCCAGGATTCCAGGTGTGGCCTCTCCAATGCCCAGCCCAGGGGGACAATCCCTGCCCTGCTCCTGCTGGCCACATTCATCCTGATCCAAGCCAGGCTGCTGGTGGCCTCCTTGGCCACCTGGGCACACCCTGGCTCATCTCCAGCCGCTCTTGTCCAGCACCCCCAGGTCCTTCTCCACCAGTGCCTCTGTCCCCAGCCTGGAGCACTCCTGGGGTCATTGTGACCCAAGTGCAGGACCCATCAGTTGGCACTGTTGAAGCTGATCCCATTGGCCTTGGCCCTTGGATCCAGCCTGCACAGGTACCTCTGTGGAGCATCCCAACCCTCCAGCAGCCCAACACTGCCCAGAACTGGGCAAAGCTGAGTCCTCTTCAAAGTCCTGTTGAGCAGAAGACTTAGTTCTGAATGTCTTCCTGAGTGACCTGGGATTGAGTGGACTGGATGCTCCTCTCTCCTAGGTTGGCTTCTCCAGAAAGACTTCTCTGTCACTGGAGGGCTCTGGATGGAATGAGCACAGCCAAGTTGCTATCAACTCATCCCAACGCTGTCACCCAAGGTGGTGCAGTGCTGGATCCCTCATCCTCACCT
Organism: Psilopogon haemacephalus; assembly: GCA_013396835.1. Lineage (NCBI taxonomy): Eukaryota > Metazoa > Chordata > Aves > Piciformes > Megalaimidae > Psilopogon > Psilopogon haemacephalus. Next base: position 64,765 of record VWZI01000240.1, on the reverse strand, counting down.
TCTTCTCCTCTGTACTAGGAGATTGAATTCTGGTGGAACTTGTTTATTTCTGATGACCACCTAGTCCTAAAATGGTTTTGGAGCTTCAGGAGCAGCTGAGACCTCCACGGCTCCTTAAGGTTCCATCTCCACGTCTCCTCAAGGTGCCTCCTCCACGGCTCCTCAGGGGTCCACCTCCACGGCTCCTCAGGGGTCCACCTCCACGGCTCCTCAGGGGTCCACCTCCACGGCTCCTCATGGGTCCACCTCCACTGCTCCCTAGGGGTTCACCTCCATGGCTCCTTAGAGCCACCTCCATGGCTCCCCAGGGCTACCTCCACATGCTTGGTCCATGGCCAAACTCCGTGAATTGACTTAAATTCACATCTCAAGTCTATGAAGGGACTTAGTGACCACTTCTGGAGGATCCTTTGTTGGTCCGTAGACTCTGTGTGGCCAAAGCTTGAGTCCAAAGTGATAGCTCAAGAGGAGAAGTCCTCAGGTTGCACTGTGGGGAGATTCTGACACCAGGAGTTCATAGAATGGTTTAGGTTGGAAGAGACCTCAAAGCTCATCCAGTTCCAACCCCCCTGTGCCATAGGCAGGGACACCTCCCACTAGATCAGGTCGCTCAAGACCTCATCCAGCCTGGATGTAGCCTCTAAACAAATTCTTCCTCATCTTCTGATGGTCCAAGCTCAAAGCAAAGTTGTGTTTTGGGTGAGGAGAAGGTCCCTGGACTCACCCTCAGCTTGTTTACATCCTCATCTCTTCTTCTTGGCACCAGGTCAACACCCAGCTCAGATTTCCTGCCCAGCGTGTGTGTGCCCAGCTGGTGACTGCAAATGGTCCCTGCTGGACTCTGGAGCTCTTCACTTTTTTATCTGCCTCTAGAAGCTGGGGCTGCACCAGCCTTGGGGTGATGATCTTCAGGTTTGGGACCTCAAGCCCTTCAGAAGGGCTTGAAGTTGTCCTCCTGGTTTCTACCTGTTCTTACCTTGCTGTATATTTGTCTAAAAGAAGTCAGATTGTGACTCACCCCAGTGTGGGGTTAGATGAAGAACCATCCAGGCTGGGAAGTGAGGACTTTGATGGTCAATAAGGTGGTGGAACAATGAAGGTGCTGAGATTCTAGCCCAAAGTTGTCCAAAGAAGTGGGAGGGACCTTTCAAGGTCATCCAGTCCAATCCCCCTGCAGCCAGAAGGGATATCTGCAGCTAGAGCAGGCTGCTCAAAGCCCCAAACACCCTGACCTGGAGTGGTTCCAGGGATGAGGCTTCTACCACCTCTCTCTGGGCAAGCTGGGCCAGGGTCTCCTCACCCTCAGCATGAAGAACATCTTCGTTCTCTCCAGTCTAGATCTCCATCTTTTGAGTGTAAACCATTACCCCTTGTCCTGTCACGACAGGCTCTGCTATAAAGTCCCTCTGGAGCTTTCTTCTAGACCCTCTCAAAGGCTACCAAAAGGTCTCCCTGGAGCTTTCTCTTCTCCAGGCTGAACAGCCCCAACTCGTTCAGCCTGGCCTCACAGCAGAGGGCTTGGATCCTTATTGTGGTCTCCTCTGGCCCTGCTCCAACAGGTCCATGCTTCTCCTGTGCTGAAAACATCAAAGCTTCCCAGAGAAGCCAGGTTGCAGCCTTGCAGAGTGGTCTGGTCTGCCCTCAGATGTCCTCAGGAGACCATTTCTACTCAAAACCTAAAAGTCCACGAGACTTGAGGTGGTTTGAGAAGATCTTTGCAGCCCCTGCTGGTGCTGCTTCTTCCACAAGAGCTTAGAGGATGCCCTTCAGCTGCCTTTTGTAGGAGTCTGGTGGTCAACACTGCAATCTCACATCCTTCTCTTCCAACATCTTGGTAGAAGGTTGGGCCTGGATGATCTTGGAGGCCTTTTCCAACCTTCACGATTCCAAGAGTGTAAGAAATCCCACAAAGAACTTTAACAAAAATACTCATTTAAGCTCATCTTTTCTCTCCACATTGGTGACCCACCCAAGAAGGTCACTCTTGGAGCTACCTGATGACCCCAGGAACCACCTCTTGAAGGCTTCCTGTAACTCTGCAGTTCTGTTTTGGGCTTCCAAACAGCTTTTTTTTGGTTGTTGTTTTTATCCTCCAGCAGTCATTCATTAGTGGGCATCAAACCATGAATAATTCTGCTGCCTTTGTTGTCCCAGCAGTTCCCAGACAGTTGGATTAGAGCTGGTGGAGCAGAGCTGAGGTTCTCCAGCTTGGAATTTTTCCATGTTATGTGGTTTGGTGTGGTTTTGTTTTGATCTTTTGTGGTGGGATCTCCTCACACATTCATTTGCCAGGTCCCGTTTTTACCACCACGTCTACAATTCTTTCCCTCCTCGAAGCTGTGGGAGATATTTCCCTTGTCAGTGGAGGTCCTCAGCAGAAGTGGCAGAGGCTCTGGTGTGACAAAGCTTTTGGTGGTTCTTTTCCATGCTTTGAAAGCTTTTTTTTTGGTTGTTGTTGTTGTTTTGTGAGTTAAAATAAATCCATGGGGATGTGGTCCCTCAGAAATAGAATCCTAGAATGGTTTAGGTTGGAAGGGACCTCAAAGCTCAGCCAGTTCCCAGCCCCCCTGTGCCATAGGCAGGGACACCTCCCACTAGAATAGGTCACCCAAGGCCTCATCCAACTTGGCGTTCAACACCTTCAGGGAGGTTGTGGAGCACAGAATCACCCAATGTGATCTTTGATCACATTGGATGATTCTGTGCTCCACAACCTCCCTGGGCAACCTGTGCCAGTGTCTCACCACCCTCACTGCAAACAACTTCCTCCTAACATCCAGTTTCAATCTCCCCTCTGCCAGTTCAAACCCATTCCCCCTCCTCCTGTCATTACAAGACCTTGTGAATAGTCCCTCCCCAGCCCTCCTGTAGGTCTCTTGCAGATCCTGGAAGGCCACTTCAAGGTCTCCTGGAAGCCTTCTCTTCTCCAGGCTGAAGAGCCCCAACTCTCTCAACCTGTCCTCGTAGCAGAGGTGCTCCAGCCCTCTGAGCATCTTTGTGGCCCTCCTCTGGACTTGCTCCAACAGTTCCATGTCCTTCTTTTTTTGAGGGCTCCAGAACTGCACACAGTTTTAAGTCTTCATCACTCTTCCATCCTAGCTGGAGAAAAGCTCCATTAGAAGCTTGTGGTCACCATGGGAGAGGGAAGTGATGGATCAAAGCTTGGTGAGACAGCAGAGGAGCTTGTCTGGAAGGAGACAGCTCCATAAAGAGTCATTCCTTGAATATCAGGGCCAGGTAGAATGAGGCCAGGAGCAACCTGGTCTTGTGGAAGGTGTCCTTGGCCAATGCCAAAATGCCTCTTTTCTTGCTCTTCACTGCAAGGCTGAACCTCAGATCTGCTCCGCATCTGCTCTCCTGAAGGGTTTGTGGTGGTTGAGACCATGAGCAGCTCCACCAGTGCCAAGTCTTGGAAGCTCACCAGCTCTTGGGTGGGTGCCACAGCCTTGGCACCTTAACTAGCCAAGCCTCATGGCCTGAGCTGTGATGGCAATGTGGCAGGCATGCTCCTGGTCCCTGCCTTCTCCTCCCATTTGTCCTTTGCTGGGTTGGTGGCTTTGCTGATCCACCTTAGCCCCACAAAGCCTCTTTGCTGCAGAGGTGGACCTCAGATCCACTCCTAACTTGCTGCTGGCTGAGACCATGAGCAGCTCTACTAGTGCCAAGTCTTGGAAGCTCACCTGCTCTTGGGTGGGTGCCACAGCCTTGGCACCTTAATTAGCCAAGCCCCATGGCCTGAGCTGTGATGGCAATGTGGCAGGCATGCTCCTGGTCCCTGCCTTCTCCTTGCATTGTCCTTTGCTGAGTTGGTGGCTTTGCTGATCCACTTTAGACCCACAAAGCCTCTTTGCTGCAAAGGTGGACCTCAGATCCACTCCTAACTTGCTGCTGGCTGAGACCATGAGCAGCTCCACTAATGCCAAGTCTGGAAGCTCACCTGCTCCTTCAACCTATTGGGTGGGTGCCACAGCCTTGGCACCTTCACCAGCCAAGCACCATGACCTAAGCTGTGATGGCAAAGTGGCAGGGATGCTCCTGGTGAAAATGTGGAGGTAGCTTGGAGGAGATGTTTCCTTCAGGAGGGACAGGGATCTACTGGAGGGAGTCCAAGGGAGGGCTACAAGGATGCTGAAGGGATTGGAGCACTGCCTGATGAGAAGAGGCTGAGGGACCTGGGGCTTTTGGGTCTGGTGAAGAGAAGACTTAGAGGGGACCTAATCAATGTTTATAAATATCTGAGAGCTGGGGGTCAGGAGGGAGGGGACAAACTCTTCTCAGTTGTGCCCTGGGATAGGACAAGGGGTAATGGATGTAAACTGCAGCACAGGAAGTTCCACCTCAACATGAGGAAGAACTTCTTGATTGTAAGGGTGACAGAGTACTGGCACAGACTCCCCAGAGAGGTTGTGGAGTCTCCTCTGGAGCCTTTCCCGCCCTGCCTGGATGTGTTCCTGTGTGACCTGCACTAGATTCTGTGACCCTGCTCTGGCAGAAGGTTAGGACTTGATGATCAGAGGATGTCAAGGGTTGGAAGGGAACCAAGGCACCATCAGCAGGTTTGCAGATGACCCCAAGCTGTGTGGCACAGTCGACTTGCTAGAGGGTAGGGATCCATCCAGAGGGACCTGGACAGGCTTGAGAGGGGGGGCCACGCNGTGCTGGGCTGCAGCAAGAGCAGCTGTGGGCAGCAGGGCAAGGGAGGGGATTCTGCCCCTTGGCTCTGCTCTTCTCAGACCCCACCTGCAGTACTGTGTGCAGTTCTGGAGCCCCCAACACAAGAAGGACATGGAACTGTTTGAGCAAGTCCAGAGGAGGGCCATGAAGATGCTCAGAGGGTTGGAGCACCTCTGCTATGAGGACAGGCTGAGAGAGTTGGGGCTCTTCAGCCTGGAGAAGAGAAGGCTTCCAGAAGACCTTATAGTAGCCTTCCAGTATCTGAAGGGGGCCTACAGGAAGGCTGGGGAGGGACTGTTCACAAGGTCTTGTAATGACAGGACGAGAAATGGGTTTAAACTGGCAGAGGGGAGATTTAAACTGGATGTTAGGAGGAAATTCTTTCCATTGAGGGTGGTGAGACACTGGATTGGGTTGCCCAGGGAGGTTGTGGCTGCTCCCTCCCTGGAGGTGTTGAAGGCCAGGCTGGATGAGACCTTGAGCGACCTGATCTAGTGGGAGGTGTCCCTGCCTATGGCACAGGGGGGTTGGAACTGGCTGAGCTTTGAGGTCCCTTCCACCCTAAACCATTCTAGGATTCTCTGGGCAGCCTGTTCCAGTGCTCTGTGACCCTCACAGTCAAGAAGTTCCCCTTTGTGTTGAGGTGGAACCTCTTGCTCTGGTCTCTGGAGGTCCCTTCCAAGCCCTGCCATTCTCTGGCCCCTGTGACCTGGCAGAGTTTGGGCTTTGTGTTCATCCTTGTGGCAGCTGCTGGGTTAGCTGTGTGACGGGGCCCTGCTGCTCCTGCAGGTCCACGCCTGGGAGATCTCGGACCAGCTGCTGCAGATCCGTCAGGATGTGGAGTCCTGCTACTTCGCGGCGCAGACCATGAAGATGAAGATCCAGACGTCCTTCTACGAGCTCCCCACCGACTCCCACGCCTCCTTACGGGACTCTTTGCTGTCCCACATCCAAAACTTGAAGGACCTCTCACCGGTCATCGTCACCCAGGTAGGTGTTGAGCAATGGGGGGTGGAAAGGAGCTGCTCTGGTAAGCGGCGGTCAGCAGAGGAGGGCTTGGAAGTGCCCTCAGCAGAGGAACCTGGGCTAGTTGTCAGAGGATGGCAGAGTGGGGTGGGGTGGATTGGGTTGGAGGAGACTTTTAATGCCATCCAGTTCAGCTCTTAACCCAGCACTGCCAGGGCACCACCAACCCATGGCCCTCGGCACCACATCTCCATGGCTTTAAACCCCTCCAGGAATGGAACTCCACCACTGCACTGAGCAGCCTGGGCCAGGCCTTGGCAACTCTTTTGTGGATGGAATTGTTCCTGATGCCCAAACTAAACTTGCCCTGGGAGCAACTGGAGCCCATTGCCTCTTGCCCTAGCACTTAGGAGAAGACCTCTATGCCCACCTCACTCCAGCCTCCCTTCAGGGAGTTGTAGAGAGCCAAAAGCTCTTCCCTCAGCCTCCTTTTCTCCAAGCTGAACAGCTCCAGGTCCCTCAGCTGCTCCTCACCAAGTTCTCCAGAGCCTTCCCCAGCTTGGGCTTCTACAGGGCCTTCCCCAGCTTGGGGTTCCCCAGAGCCTTCCCCAGCTTGGGGTTCCCCAGAGCCTTCCCCAGCATTGGGTTCCCCAGAGCCTTCCCCAGCTTGGGGTTCTCCAGAGCCTTCCCCAGCGTTGGGTTCCCCAGAGCCTTCCCCAGCGTTGGGTTCCCCAGAGCCTTCCCCAGCGTTGGGTTCCCCAGAGCCTTCCCCAGCTTGGGGTTCTCCAGAGCCTTCCCCAGCATTGGGTTCTCCAGAGCCTTCCCCAGCTTGGGGTTCTCCAGAGCCTTCCCCAGTTTCACTGCCCTTCTCTGGACCTGCTCCAGCCCTTCAGTGCCCTTCTGGGAGTGATGGGCTTTGAGGTGTGGACACTTGAGGCTTTTTCTGACACAAAACTCTTGCTCTCCCTCGGTTCCTCTTCCACCACTGGGAAGAAAAATGGCTGATGCCTTCAGCCAGCTTGTTTGTGTCTCCCAGTACAAAATGAGGAATAAACCTTGAGAACCATGAGATTGAGGCACTTAGTGCCATGGGTTAGTTAATTAGAAGGGTTAAGTGATAGGTTGGACTTGATAACCCTAGAGGTCTTTTCCAACCTGCTTAATTCTGTGGTTCTATCTCAGACTGGTTTGGTTTGAAGGAACCTTTTAAGGCCGTCTAGCCTGACCCCCCCCCTTCAGTCAGCAGGGATATCTGCAGCACAGGAGGTTCCACCTCAACACAAGGGGGAACTTCTTGACTGTAAGGGTCCCAGAGCACTGGAACAGGCTCCCCAGAGGGGCTGTGGAGTCTCCTTCTCTGGAGACTCTCAAGGCCTGTCTGGATGTGTGTGGATTGTATGGACCTGCTCTGGCAGGGCTGGGTTGGACTCAATGATCTCTTGGGGTCCTTCCAACCTCTCACATCCTGTGATCCTGTGCCCTGCAACATCTGCATGTTGCTCAGAGCCCCAGACAACCTGACCTGGAATGGTTCCAGGAATAGGGAGCATCTACTACCTCTTCCTGGGCAACCTGGGCTTTATGATCAGGGTCTCACCACCCTCATCATGAAGAACCTCTGCAGGCTGAAATCATGGAATCCTAGAATGTCACAGAATCATAGAATCTGCCTCTTGCAGCCTGGAGAAGAGAAGGCTTCTAGGAGACCTTGGAGTAGTGTTCCAGTATCTGCAAGGGGCCTACAGGAAGCCTGGGGAGGGACTATTGCCAAGGCCTTGTGATGACAGGATGAGGGGGAATGGATTCAAACTGGCAGAGGGGAGATTGAAACTGGATGTTAGGAGGAAGTTGTTTGCAGTGAGGGTGGTGAGGCACTGGCACAGGTTGCCCAGGGAGGTTGTGGAGCACAGAATCACCCAATGTGATCAAAGATCACATTGGATGATTCTGTGCTCCACAACCTCCCTGAAGGTGTTGAAGGCCAAGTTGGATGAGGCCTTGGGTGACCTATTCTAGTGGGAGGTGTCCCTGCCTGTGGCACAGGGAGGTTGGAACTGGCTGAGCTTTGAGGTCCCTTCCAACCTAAACCATTCTATGAATCCATATCAGAGCTGTGAACCCCTGTTGGGGTTCCAAGCTCGACTCTGATGGTCACAGACCCCTTTTTTTCTGGCGGCTTTGGGTTGGTTTCATCCATCACCAGCCTTAGCTGTGTTGTCTTCTACTTCCAGCTTGCTTTAGCAATAGCAGACCTTGCCCTGCAGATGGCTTCTTGGAAAGGCTGTGTCCAAACACTGGTTGAAAAGTAAGTGAACGAATTCCTGAGTGGATGTGGGGTGGGTGGGCCTTAGGTGATCCAAAACCCCACAGCAAATGGCCCAGTGAGGGGGAAATTCTCTCCTGAGGAGCACTGGATCACAGGCAGGGAGAGGTGGGGCTTTGGTTTGGCACAGAGGGACCACGGATGTGGCATCTCCGAGCCTCAGCAGTTCTCCTCATCCCTCTCTTTGTTCCCTGCTGATCCCTCAACCCCTCCCAGCTTTAGGAGGATTGAACAGTGAGGCCCACCCCGACCTGAAGCTCTCAGCTGGGGTTTTCATGCCCTTTTTTTTATGGTGTGTGTGACAGTGATTTTGGGGCCCTGTGGGGGAAATGACGTCCAAATGGCATCAAATTTGCATCAAATTGCCATCAGATTATGTCCAAAGGGCATGGAATTGGCATCAAGTGGTATCCAGAGAGCACTGAATTAGCATCAAGTGGCATCTAAAGGGCATCAAATTGGCATCAAATTGTGTTTAAAGGGCATCAAATGGTGCCCAGTTGGAATCTATTTGGCATCAAATGGCTTCCAAAAGGCATCAAATAGCACCCAAAGGGCATCAAATTGGCATCAAATTGTGTTTAAAGGGCATCAAATGGTGCCCAGTTGGAATCTATTTGGCATCAAATGGCTTCCAAAAGGCATCAAATAGCACCCAAAGGGCATCAAATTGGTGTGAGATGACATCAAATGATGGCCAAATGGTGTCCAAAGGGCATCAAATTAGCATAAAATGACATCAGTTGGCATCAAATGATGTTCATATGGCATTGAATTGACATCAAATGGTGTCCAGAGGGGATCAAATTGGCATGAAATGACATCAATTGGCATCAAATGATGTTCATATGGCATTGAATTGACATCAAATGGTGTCCAGAGGGGATCAAATTGGCATGAAATGACATCAATTGGCATCAAATGATGTTCATATGGCATTGAATTGACATCAAATGGTGTCCAGAGGGGATCAAATTGGCATGAAATGACATCAATTGGCATCAAATGATGTTCATATGGCATTGAATTGACATCAAATGGTGTCCAGAGGGGATCAAATTGGCATGAAATGACATCAATTGGCATCAAATGATGTTCATATGGCATTGAATTGACATCAAATGGTGTCCAGAGGGGATCAAATTGGCATGAAATGACATCAATTGGCATCAAATGATGTTCATATGGCATTGAATTGACATCAAATGGTGTCCAGAGGGGATCAAATTGGCATGAAATGACATCAATTGGCATCAAATGATGTTCATATGGCATTGAATTGACATCAAATGGTGTCCAGAGGGGATCAAATTGGCATGAAATGACATCAATTGGCATCAAATGATGTTCATATGGCATTGAATTGACATCAAATGGTGTCCAGAGGGGATCAAATTGGCATGAAATGACATCAATTGGCATCAAATGATGTTCATATGGCATTGAATTGACATCAAATGGTGTCCAGAGGGGATCAAATTGGCATGAAATGACATCAATTGGCATCAAATGATGTTCATATGGCATTGAATTGACATCAAATGGTGTCCAGAGGGGATCAAATTGGCATGAAATGACATCAATTGGCATCAAATGATGTTCATATGGCATTGAATTGACATCAAATGGTGTCCAGAGGGGATCAAATTGGCATGAAATGACATCAATTGGCATCAAATGATGTTCATATGGCATTGAATTGACATCAAATGGTGTCCAGAGGGGATCAAATTGGCATGAAATGACATCAATTGGCATCAAATGATGTTCATATGGCATTGAATTGACATCAAATGGTGTCCAGAGGGGATCAAATTGGCATGAAATGACATCAATTGGCATCAAATGATGTTCATATGGCATTGAATTGACATCAAATGGTGTCCAGAGGGCACCAAATTGGCATGAAATGACATCAAATTGGCATCCAGTGGTGTCCAAAGGGCATCAAATTGGCATCATGTGGCATCAAATGGCATCAATTTGGCATCGAATTACATCCAAATGACATCCAATTGGCATCAAATTGTGTCCAAAGGGCATCAAATTGACATCTAAATGGAATCCAGAGGGCATCTGAATTGTGTCCAAAGGGCATCAAATTGCATCCAAGTGGCATCCACAATGACATCAGAAGTCATCAGATGGCATCAAATTTTCACCAAGTGTTGTCAAAATGACAGGAAATGGCACTAAATGGCATCAGAAAGTCATCAGGTGGCAACAGTGCCATTAAATGGCATCAAAATGACATCCAGATGGCATCGAATGCCATCAGAATTATGTCAGAAGTCAGCAGATGGCATCAAGTTGACACCAAATGTAATTGGTGGCATCAGACTGTCATCAAATTGTCATCCAATGACAGGAAATGGCACCAGAATGGCATCAAACAACAGAATCCTGTCAAATGCCACCAAAGTGACAGGGAATGGTATTGAAGTGGCATTGAAATGACAACAGAATCCTGTCAAATGCCACCAAATTGCCATGAAATGGCATCGCAGTCACATCAAATTGGCATCAGATGGCATCAGATTGACATCAGATGGCAGCGTCATCACATGGTATTAGGCGGCATCAGAGTGGCACCAGGGTGTCACCAGGTGTCATCAGATGGCATCAAGGTGTCATCAGATGGCATCGAGCTGGCATTAGCATTGAAGTGCCATGGCATCTGATAGCATCAAAATGGCATCAGGTGGCACCATTGTGGCATCAGATGGCATTGAAGTGTCATGAGGTGGCATCATTGTGGCATCAGTTGGCATCATTGTAGCATCAGATGGCATCAAGGTGGCATGAGATACCCTCATGGTGTCATCAGATGCCATCAGAGTGGCATGAGATATTGTCAAGGTGTCACCAGATGGCTTGAGAGTGGCATGAAATATTGTCCAGGTGTCATCACATGGCATCATAGTGTCATCAGAGGGCATCAAGGTGGCATGAGATACCCTCATGGTGTCATCAGATGGCATCAGAGTGGCATGAGATATCATCACAGTGTCATCAGATGGCATGATGGTGTCATCAGATGGCATCAGGGTGGCATGAAATCGTAAAGGTGTCATCAGATGGCATCAAGGGGTCATCAGATGGCATCACAGTGTCATCAGATGACATCCATGTGGCATGAGATATCATCACAGTGTCATCAAATGGCATGATGGTGTCATCAGATGGCATCAAGGTGGCATGAGTTACCCTCATCGTGTCATCCAATGGCATCAGGGTGGCATGAGATATCGTCAAGGTGTCATCAGATGGCATCAGATACCCTCACGGTGTCATCAGTTGGCATCAAGGTGGCATGAGATACCTCATGGTGTCATCAGATGGCATCAGGGTGGCATGAGATATCATCAAGGTGTCATCAGATGCCATCAGGGTGGCATGAGATATCGTCAAGGTGTCATCAGATGGCATGAGAGTGGCATGAAATATTGTCCAGGTGTCATCACATGGCATCATGGTGTCATCAGGTGGCATCAGGGTGGCATGAGATCGTCAAGGTGTCATCAGATGGCATCGTGGTGTCATCAGATGGCATCAAGGTGGTATGAGATATCGTCACGGTGTCATCAGATGGCATCAGGGCAGCATGAGATATCGGTGGCATCAGGGTGACATGAGATATTGTCAAGGTGTCATCAAATGGCATCATGGTGTCATCAGATGGCATGAGAGTGGCATGAGATACCTTCATGGTGTCATCAGGTGGCATCAGGGTGGCATGAGATATCGTCAAGGTGTCATCAGATGGCATGAGAGTGGCATGAGATATTGTCAGGGTGGCATGAGATGGCATCAAGGTGGCGTGAGATGGCATCAGGGTGGCATGAGATGTCCCCACGGTGGCATCAGGTGGCAGGAGATGAGCCGGCAAGCCCCTGAGATGCCACCCCTGGGCCTTTGCACGGCTGTCCTCCCCGCCGCAGGTACAGCAACGATGTGACATCCCTGCCCTTCCTGCTGGAGATCCTGACGGTGCTGCCCGAGGAGGTGCACAGCCGCTCGCTGCGCATCGGCGCCAACCGCCGCACCGAGATCATCGAGGACCTGGCCTACTACTCCAGCACTGTCGTCTCGCTGCTGGTAAGGTCCCTCCCCAGGTGAACTCACAGCCCTGCTCTGCTGCTCCTCCCCTGCCGATGCTCGCAGCAGCTGGGCTTGGGCCTCGGAGTCCCTCCCGAGCTGGTCTGGGCAGGGTGGAATGAGGAGCTGGGCGTGGAAACTGAACTTTAGCATCTCCACTGGGTTCCTCCTCTCGGGGGCTGTGGGGAGATGGACAATGTGGCCTTGGCTGCTGGTGCTTGGAGTGCAGGAGGGCTGTAGCCTTCTGGGTTCTTGCTCACAAAGGTGCCTGTGGCTGGATTCTGGGCCCTGGAGGTGCCTGTGGCTGGATTCTGGGCCCTGGAGGTGCCTGTGGCTGGATTCTGGGCCCAGGAGGTGCCCATGACAGGGTCTCTGCTTCCTGCTCCCTGGAGGTGCCTGGGCCTGGGTCCTTGCTCCCCTGAGGTGCCTGGGCCTGGGTCCTTGCTCCCCTGAGGTGTCTGGGGCTGGGTCCCTGCTCCCAGAGGTGCCCGGAGCTGGGTTCTTGGCTGGGAGGTGCCTGGGGCTGGGTCCCCGCTCCCCAGAGGTGCCTGGGGCTGGGTCCCTGCTCCCCGGAGGTGCCCGGGGCTGGATCCTGGGCCCAGGAGGTGCTTGGGGCTGGGTCCCTGCTCCCTGGCTGTGCCTGGGGCTGGATCCTGAGCCCAGGAGGTGCCCAGGCCTGGGTCCTTGCTCCCCAGAGGTGCCTGGAGCTGGGTCTGGTAGCTTTAGGTCATTTGAGGGTTGTGATGATCATGGACTCAGCTGATTTAGGTTGGAAAAGACCTTGAAGATCATCAGAGTCTAACTCTTAACCCAGCACTGCCTGGTTGCAACCAAACCATGGCCCTCAGCAGCACATCTCTGTGGCTTTGGAACCCTTCCTGGGATGGGGACTCCACCATTGCCTTGCACAGCCTGGGCCAGCCTCAAGGGACAGAAATTGTTCCTCATGTCTAACCTAAACCTCCTCTAAGGCAACTTCTCTAGGCCATTTCTTCTCATCCCATCACTTGGCACCCCACCCTGGCTGCAGGCTTCCTTTCAGGGAGCTGTAGAGAGCCTGAACCTCTCCCCTCAGTCTCCTTTTCTCCTCACCTCCAACCTGAACCTCCCCCGGCCTACCTGGAGGCCCTTTCCTACCACCCTGTGTCCTAGGACCCCAAGTTGAGCTGTGTCCTCTTCTCAGTAGTGCTGCAGAAGACTTCTCAGGATGATCAGGGGGCTGGATTACCTCTCCTAAGAGGACAGAGTGAAAGAGTTGGGGCTGTTCAGTCTGGAGAAGAGGAGGCTCCCAGGTGACCTTCTTGTGGCCTTCCAGTATCTGAAGGGGGCTACAGAAAAGCTGGGGAGGGACTTTTTAGGCTCTCAGGTAGTGACAGAAGTAGGGGGAATGGAGCAAAGCTGGAGGTGGGGAGAATCAGAGTGGATGTGAGGAGGAAGTTCTTCAGCATGAGAGTGGTGAAGCCCTGGAATGGGTTGCCCAGGGAGGTGGTTGGGGCCACATCCCTGGAGGTGTTTGCAGCCAGGCTGGATGAGGCTGTGGGCAGCCTGATCTAGGGTAGGGTGTCCCTGGGCATGGCAGGGGGGTTGGAACTGGCTGATCCTTGTGGTCCCTTCCAACCCTGACTGATTCTGTGATCCTCTCTGCCATACCCACAAGGACCATTAAGAGGAGCCCTCTTCCACTCGATTCCCACAGCCTCGGTAGTCTCTGAGCAAGTTCTCCCTCACTTCCAAAGCTCTTTTCACCTTTCTCCAACCCTTCTATCCCTCCGAGGCACCTCCAGCCTTGGGCATTCCTCACCCAGCGTCTAGGAGAAGCGTGGCTGCCACATTGGTGAGACAGGTGACATCACCTTGCTCCCCAGATGACTCCAGCTGCCAGCCCTGGGCCTCTGCAGGGTCACTTTGTCCTGTCATAAGGCTTCCTGCTCAGGCTTCTCTGCAGCTCCCTGGAGCTTTCTTGCTAGGTCCCCTTTGTGGACTTCTCAACCACCTTCCTGAAGAGCAAAATGAAGTTTTCTGGGTGGGTTTTGGATGCTAAATGCACTTCTTTTTTTGAGGGACTAAAAGGGCGGGGCGGGGGGTTGGATCATTCTAGGAAGATTGTGATGAGATAGGACATTCTGCCTTGAGGACTGAGGTGGCAAGAGAGGACCTTTAGAAGCTCTTGCATGGAGAAGAGGAGAAGAAGGGAGTCTGGGATGCTTCTGATCTGAGGAGAACAGGGAGTGTGGGATNGGAGAAGGGAGCCTGGGGTCCTCCTCCAGGTCTGAGGAGGAGAAGGGAGCCTGGGGTCCTCCTCCAGGTCTGAGGAGGAGAAGGGAGCCTGGGGTCCTCCTCCAGGTCTGAGGAGGAGAAGGGAGCCTGGGGTCCTCCTCCAGGTCTGAGGAGGAGAAGGGAGCCTGGGGTCCTCCTCCAGGTCTGAGGAGGAGAAGGGAGCCTGGGGTCCTCCTCCAGGTCTGAGGAGGAGAAGGGAGCCTGGGGTCCTCCTCCAGGTCTGAGGAGGAGAAGGGAGCCTGGGGTCCTCCTCCAGGTCTGAGGAGGAGAAGGGAGCCTGGGGTCCTCCTCCAGGTCTGAGGAGGAGAAGGGAGCCTGGGGTCCTCCTCCAGGTCTGAGGAGGAGAAGGGAGCCTGGGGTCCTCCTCCAGGTCTGAGGAGGAGAAGGGAGCCTGGGGTCCTCCTCCAGGTCTGAGGAGGAGAAGGGAGCCTGGGGTCCTCCTCCAGGTCTGAGGAGGAGAAGGGAGCCTGGGGTCCTCCTCCAGGTCTGAGGAGGAGAAGGGAGCCTGGGGTCCTCCTCCAGGTCTGAGGAGGAGAAGGGAGCCTGGGGTCCTCCTCCAGGTCTGAGGAGGAGAAGGGAGCCTGGGGTCCTCCTCCAGGTCTGAGGAGGAGAAGGGAGCCTGGGGTCCTCCTCCAGGTCTGAGGAGGAGAAGGGAGCCTGGGGTCCTCCTCCAGGTCTGAGGAGGAGAAGGGAGCCTGGGGTCCTCCTCCAGGTCTGAGGAGGAGAAGGGAGCCTGGGGTCCTCCTCCAGGTCTGAGGAGGAGAAGGGAGCCTGGGGTCCTCCTCCAGGTCTGAGGAGGAGAAGGGAGCCTGGGGTCCTTCTCCAGGTCTGAGGAGGAGAAGGGAGCCTGGGGTCCTTCTCCAGGTCTGAGGAGGAGAAGGGAGCCTGGGGTCCTTCTCCAGGGCTGAGGAGGAGAAGGGAGCTTGGGTCCTTCTCCAGGGCTGAGGAGGAGAAGGGAGCTTGGGGTCCTTCTCCAGGGCTGAGGAGGAGAAAGGGGTCCAGGGTCCATTTCCAAGTCATCCTCACCCCAGCAAAGTCAGGGCTCCCTTTGGTGCTGTGGTGCAGCAGAAGCCATGACAGGAAATGGAGGATCCCACCTCTGGCCTGATGATGCCTCCAGGTTCTCCTCAGGCTGACTGCTGGGATTGATCTGACCTCCAGGACCACTGGTAGTAGTTGTTATTGTGGTGAGGAACACTGACTTGAGATTTGGGTGACTTCAGGGGTCTGTCACATCCGAAACTGGTTTGTGTCCATGCTTCACCGGTCTGGGGTAGGATCCTCCAGGACTCTGCTGGGCTGGGAATGACTCAGAACATCCAAACTGCTCCTTTGGCTTCTGTGAACCACAGCTGGAGTTAGCTGAGAGCTTTTTTGGCTTTGCCTTATCAGCCCTGATGAGCTTCTGAGCAACTCCTTCTGGTTGCAGATCACAGGATGTCAGGGGTTGGAAGGGACCTGAGGAGATCGAGTCCAATCGCCCTGCCAGAGCAGGACTAGACAATCTAGCACAGATCACACAGGAACACATCCAGACAGGCCTTGAAAGTCTCCAGAGAAGGAGACTCCACAGCCTCTCTGGGGAGCCTGCTCCAGTGCTCTGTGACCCTTCAAGTCAAGAATTTTCTCCTTGTGTTGAGGTGGAACCTCCTGTGCTGCAGCTTCCATCCATCGCTGGGAGCAAGTGAGCAGAGCCTGTCCCACACCTCCTGACCTCCAGCCCTCAGATATTGATGAATATTGATTAAATCCCCTCTCAGTCTTCTCCAGACTGGGCAGCCCCAGGTCCCTCAGCCTCTCCTCATCAGGCAGTGCTCCAGTCCCCTCATCATCCTTGTAGCCCTCTGCTGGACCCTCTTCCAGCAGATCCCTGTCTCTCTTCAACTGGGGAGCCCAAAACTGAAGGCAGTACTCAAGATGAGGTCTCACCAGGGCAGAGCAGAGGGGGAGGAGAACCTCCCTTGATCTGCTGGACACACTCTTCCCAGTACACCCCAGGATCCCATTAGCCTTCTTGGCCACCAGGGCACATTGGTGTCCCATGGATGTTATCCACCAGCACTCCCAGGTCTCTCTCCACAGGGCTGCTCTCCAGTAGGTCACCTCTCAACCTGTACTGGTGCAGTTTATTATCCCTTCCCAGGTGCAGGACTCTGCACTTGTCCTTGTTGAACCTCATGTGGTTCCTCTGTGTCTCTGCTGACTGCAGAGGTCTTGCTCTAGGTGACCTCTAGAGGTCCCTTCCGACCCATTCCATGATTCTATCTCACCCTGTCCAGCGGTGGTGGAAGCAATCTGCTGTCTGGAGGGTGCTTCACATAGGCTTTGAGCATCTTCTTCAAGTCCACGTGCTCTTGAGAAGATGTTTGCAGAACCATCATGTTCCTGATTAAGACACCACTGGTGGGGACATGATCACCCTAGGTGGATGCAGAAGATGTTGTTTTACTTTTTCTGCTGGGGTGGGCATCTTCAGATGTCTTCTGCTGCTTCCACACTGCTGCCCCTTGGGGACATCACTTGCTGACTATCTCAGCACCCCAATAATCCCTTCCTAGAAGATTCATGGAGGACTTCTAGATGCTAACTGTGGAGTCTCCAGGCTGGCTTTCCAGAAGTTAGTTATTTTGTGGGTGGGGTTTCATGCTGGGAGGTCCTCAGCAGTTGCTCCTCTGTCCCACTGCAGATGGTACGTGTGGAGAAAGCATGGAGGACTTCTAGATGCTAACTGTGGAGTCTCCAGGCTGGCTTTCCAGAAGTTAGTTAATTATTTTGTGGGTGAGGTTCCACGCTGGGAGGTCCTCAGCAGTTGCTCCTCTGTCCCACCACAGATGGCGTGCGTGGAGAAAGCATGGAGGACTTCTAGATGCTAATTGTGGAGTCTCCAGGCTGGCTTTCCAGAAGTTAGTTAATTATTTTGTGGGTGAGGTTCCACGCTGGGAGGTCCTCAGCAGTTGCTCCTCTGTCCCACCACAGATGGCGTGCGTGGAGAAAGCATGGAGGACTTCTAGATGCTAATTGTGGAGTCTCCAGGCTGGCTTTCCAGAAGTTAGTTAATTATTTTGTGGGTGAGGTTCCACGCTGGGAGGTCCTCAGCAGTTGCTCCTCTGTCCCACCACAGATGGCGTGCGTGGAGAAAGCATGGAGGACTTCTAGATGCTAATTGTGGAGTCTCCAGGCTGGCTTTCCAGAAGTTAGTTAATTATTTTGTGGGTGAGGTTCCACGCTGGGAGGTCCTCAGCAGTTGCTCCTCTGTCCCACCACAGATGGCGTGCGTGGAGAAAGCATGGAGGACTTCTAGATGCTAATTGTGGAGTCTCCAGGCTGGCTTTCCAGAAGTTAGTTAATTATTTTGTGGGTGAGGTTCCACGCTGGGAGGTCCTCAGCGGTTGCTCCTCTGTCCCACCACAGATGGCGTGCGTGGAGAAAGCAGGCAACGACGAGAAGATGCTCATCAAAATCTTCCGGTGCTTGGGCAGCTGGTTCAACCTGGGCGTCTTGGACAGCACCTTCATGGCCAACAGCACCTTACTGTCGCTCCTCTTCGAGGTGCTGGTGAGTGTTTCTCTGCTGCTGGTGGTGGGACCTTAGGCTGATGGGATGGGGCTCCACCTTTTCCGTCTCAAGAGCATTGGAGGTGTGGAAGGTGAGTTCCTTGAGCTGGAACCCTCCCCTTCCTTTGACCAGCTACACAGAGTGGTTGTCCCTCGCTGCTCTCTGTGTGCAGGGGCAGATCTCTGCTGCCTGAAGGTGTGCCTCTTCTACTAGTTGTCCACCTTGGAGGACTCAAAAGAGTCATAGAATCATAGAATCATAGAATCATAGAATGGTCTAGGTTGGAAGAGACCTTAAAGATCATCCAGTTCCAACCCCCCTGTGCCATAGGCAGGGACACCTCCCACTACATCAGGTCACTCAAGACCTCATCCAGCCTGGCCTTGAATACATCCAGGGAGGGAGCCACAACCTCCCTGGGCAACCTGTGCCAGTGTCTCACCACCCTCACTGTGAAGAACTTTCTCCTAACATCCTGTTCAAATCTCCCCTCTGCCAGTTTGAATCCATTCCCCCTCGTCCTGTCATTACAAGACCTTGTGAACAGTCCCTCCCCAGCACTCCTGTAGGTCCACCTCAGATACTGGAAGGTTACTTTGAGGTCTCCTGGAAGCCTTCTCCAGGCTGAAAAGTCCCAACTCTCTCAGCCTATCCTCATAGCAGAGGTGCTGCAGCCCTCTGATCATCTTTGTGGCCCTCCTCTGGACTTGCTCCAACAGTTCGATGTCCTTCCTGTGCTGGGGGCTCCAGAACTGCACACAGTACTGCAGGTGGGGTCTGAGGAGAGCAGAGTAAAGGGGCAGAATCCCCTCCCTTGCCCTGCTGGTAATGCTTCTCTTAATGCAACCCAGAGTCCTTCTGCCTGCTGCCCCACAAGCTCTGTCTCTTCCCTGCCCCCCAGAGCTTGGAAGATGGCACATAAATAACCCCTCCCATTGGCCAGCCCTTCAAGGAGGAAACCAGAAGCCACTTGATGGCTTCCTTAGTTCAGGATTTGTGATGTGATGGGACGACTCTGATGGACAGAAGATACCAGCAGGGCTTCCAGAAGCAAACAAAGTAGCCTTGGTGTGTTTGCTTGCTTGAAGGAAGGAGGTTCTGCAGCTCCATCGGAGTTGTTCTTTCTTGCCCACCCTCTATCCTGACCCAGAGAAAGTGCTCAGAGGTGAACATCAACCCTTCTGCATGACCATGGGTCATTTTTCATCTCCATAAACTCGTTATTACACCAAGAAAGGATTACAAAGACTCCTTCATCTTCTGGTTTTATCTCTTCTCCTCATTCCTGCTCTACTCATCGCCACTTCTGGAGCCTGCATCTCAAGCAGGACCCAGATTCCATTTTTCTGTGGTGGTTCCAAAACACTCAAGAGTAGAGAGAAAGCAAACTCCTCCTTTTCAGGGAGCTGTAGAGAGCCAAAAGGTCTCTCCTCAGCCTCTTGTTATCCAGGCTGAACAACCCCAGGTGCTTCAGGTGCTCCTCACAAGACCTGTGCTCTAGGCCCCAGCACCTACCAGCTGGGGCCCAAAGTCCACTTGTTCACCCCAAACCCATCACAGATTTCACACGTGCTGGTTTGAGGCCCCATCTCTTATCCTCAGCCAGGACCTGAGAATCTTTATGGGTCCCTTCCAACCTGAGATAGAATTCTGTGACCCAACCAAGGTGATGAGCAGTGCAAGGTTTCATTCAACCATAGAATCGTTTGGGCTGAAAGAGACCTTTGAGGTCACTGAGTCCAACCCTTACCCCAGCACTGCCAGGGCACCACTAAACCATGGCCCTCAGCACCACATCTCCATGGCTTTGAAACCTCTCCAGGGACAGAGGCTCTACCACTGTCCTTTTTTTCCCTTTTGTACTGCTGCTGTTGGTGTTTGCCTCACCCAAGGAAGACTTGGTGAGGTCCTGCTGGGTAGGACCTTTAGTTGTCCACATTGATCACAGAATGTCAGGGTCTGGAAGGAACCTCCAAAGTTCATCCAGTCCAACCCCCCTGCCAAATCACACAGGAACGTGTCCAGGTGAGTTTTGAATGTCTCCAGAGAAGGAGACTCCACAACCCCCCAGGGCAGCCTGTTCCAGTGTTCTGTCACCCTCACAGGGGAAAAATTCCTCCTCGTGTTTACATGGAACGTTTTATGCCTCAGCTTCCACCCATTGCCCCTTGTCCTGTCATTGGACATCACCCAGCAGAGCCTGGCTCCAGCCTCCTGGCACTCTCCCTGCACATCTTTATCAACATTGATGAGGTCACCTTTCAGTCTCCTCCAAGCAGCAGAGCCCCAGCTCCCTCAGGCTCTCTTCCTAACAGAGATATTCCATTCCCTTCTGCATCATCTTTGTGGCTCTGTGCTGGACTNGTTTAAATCTCCCCTCTGCCAATTTGAACCCATTCCCCCTCATCCTGTCATTACAAGACCTTGTGAATAGTCCCTCCCCAGCCCCCCTGTAGGCCCCCTTCAGATACTGGAAGGCTGCTATAAGGTCTCCTCGAAGCCTTCTCTTCTCCAGGCTGAAAAGCCCCAACTCTCTCAGCCTGTCCTCATAGCAGAGGTGCTCCAGCCCTCTGATCATCTTTGAGCAGCTCTGATCATCTCAAGCAGTTCTGTGTCCCTCTTGAACTGGGGGGCTCAGAACTGGACACAGTACTCCAGATGTGGCCTCACCAGGGCAGAGTAGAGGGGCAGGAGAACCTCTCTTGACCTACTAACCACAGCCCTTCTAATGCACCCCAGAATGGCCTTGCTCCTCCTGACCACAGGAGCACACTGCTGGCTCATGGTCAACCTCCCATCATCTAGCACCCTCAGATCCTTACCCCTTCGCTGCCTTCCTACAGCAGCACCACTTGTGTTAGGAGCTGCATCTATGCAGAATCTCTCCAAAGTCTTCCAGAAGCAGCAAAGTTCAGTTGTCCTGCTCTTATCTCCTGTCCTGCTCTTCTCTCCTGCAGCAACAAGACAAGACATCATCTAACCTCCACGAGGCCGCCTCCGACTGCGTCTGCTCGGCCCTCTACGCCATTGAGAACGTGGAGACCAACCTGCCTTTGGCCTTGCAGCTGTTCCAGGGTGTCCTCACCCTCGAGAGTGCCTATCACATGGCTGTGGCACGGGAGGACCTCGACAAGTGAGTCATCTTCAGACCTGCTTGGGCCTGGAAAAGGAGGAGTCCCTTGGTCCGTCCTGCGGCTATGTTTAAGGGAGGTTTATGTGTTCACCTACTGGAAGGTGGCACCCTTGAGGTCCTGGCTTAGGCTTGAGCTGGTTTGTAGCCACCATCCTGCACCTCCTTGCCCCAGTGCTGTTGGGTTTGGAGAAGTTTGCTCAGATCTTCAGTTTCTGAAGGTCCATTTATCAGAACTCAAAAGCTTTCACCTTCTTCTGAAGTTCCCTTTTCAGCGTTGCCTAACTGCTGACAGGAAACCAAAGCAGAACTTGGTGTCTTCTGAGAAGACATAGACCTTCCCAGACCTAAATAGGGTATCTGGTGCCCAGAAGATCTTTTTGACCTGCTGTCTTTGTTGTCCTTCACCAGGGTGCTCAATTACTGCCGTGTTTTCACCGAGCTGTGTGAGACCTTCCTAGATAAAATTGTTTGCACACCAGGTCAAGGCTTGGGTGACCTGAGGACTTTGGAGCTGCTGCTGATCTGTGCTGGTCACCCACAGTATGAGGTAAGTGAGGCTTTGAACCCCGTGTTCTTCAAGCCCCATCTCCATATTTCATCCATCTAAAGTTGAGTCAGCACCCAAAAAAAAACAACCCAACTTTCTCTTTCTGTTGCACACGTGGTCAGGAGGCTTCGGTTCCTCTGAGCTGCTGACCTCAAAACACCCTCTCTGTGGTCATGGGGCTCTGAAGGCATCTTTTGGTTCCTTTCCAAACCTACTGAAGATGTGGTCTCTTTTGGAAGCTCCTTTTCTTCTCCCCAGAGTGAAGTAAATCCCGGTAGCTGATCCCTGGTTGACTTGTGTGTGTGTTTGCTGGATGGAGCAGCCTTCTCAGGGCTTTAGAGGATGGAGGTGCCTTCTTAGAGGGCTTGTGAGACACTGGAATGGGTTGCCCAGGGAGGTTGTGGAGCACAGAATGTTGAAGGTCGGGTTGGATGAGGCCTTGAGCAGCCTGGTCTAGTGGAACGTGTCCCTGCCTATGGCAGGGGGTTTGGACCTGGCTGAGCTTTGAGGTCCCTTCCCACCTAAACCATTCTATGAGATGCCAGAGGAACCGCCATTGCCTCATCACAGCCAGCAGGGATAGAGCCCACGGTACCACCAAGCGTGGCAGAGAGCCAACTTCTTGCTCCATGGCTAACAGGAGGTTGAATTTCTCTTCCTAAAACAGGTGGTAGAAATTTCCTTCAACTTCTGGTACAGGCTTGGGGAGCACCTCTACAAGACGGACGACGCCGTCATCCACAGCATCTTCAAAGCCTACATCCAGCGCCTTCTCCATGCCCTGGCCAGGCACTGCCAGCTCGACTCGGACCACGTAAGGCTGTGTTTTGCTTTGCTTCCTCTGGAGGAAAACAGAAGGTTGCACTTTGTTGATCTTTAAGGTCCTTTCCAACCCAAACCATTCCATGAGACGCAAAATTGTCAGGGCTAGAAGGGGACCTCAAAGATCATCCCGTTCCAATCCCCCCTGCCATGGGCAGGGACACCTCACACTGCATCAGGTTGCCCAGAGCTACATCCAGCCTGGCTTTAAAAAAATCCAGGGATGGGGCTCCCACCACCTCCGTGGCCAACCTGTTCCAGTGTCTCACCACCCTCATGGTGAAGAACTTCCTAACATCCAACCTGAATCTACCCACTTCTAGTTTTGCTCTGTTCAGCCCAGTCCTATCACTATGTGACACCCTAAAAAGTCCTTCACCAGCGTTCTTGTAGGCCCCCTTCAGATGCTGGGAGGTCACAATAAGGTTTCTTGGACCCTTCTCTTCTCCATGTGTCTCTCCTTGATGCCACATGTTTGTGGTTCTCCATAGCTGAATTCATAGAATGGTTTAGGTTGGAAGGGACCTCAAAGCTCATCCAGTTCCCACCCCTTTGTGCCATAGGCAGGGACACCTCCCACTAGAACAGTTCACTCAAGGCCTCATCCAGCCTGGCCTTAAACACCTCCAGGGAGGGAGCAGCCACAACCTCCCCGGGCAGAAAGGCGAAGTCAGTCGATGTGTTGAAGCTCTTTGAGTGAAGTTCTAACAACTTTCTTGGTGTCTGATTGCTTCAAGGTGACCTCCTGCCTCCCCTTGAGTGATTCCCATGTTGGGAGATGCCTCATCCCCTTCTCAGGGGTGATTGTGGTGGAATAAAGCTCACCCAGCTTGACAGCAGTGCTGTCATCATCTTCCTTGAAGTCTGGGATGGTTTATCTTTCTCCTGTTTCTACCTCAACTCCTTGATGTCCGTGCTTTCATCCCATCTCTACCTCATCCCCTCAATGTCCATCCTTTTATCCCATCTCTACCTCATCCCCTTGATGTCCATCCCTTCATCCCATCTTTACCTCATCCCCTTGATGTCCATCCCTTCATCCCATCTCTACCTCATCCCCTTGATTTCCATTCCTTCATCCATCTCTACCTCATCCCCTTGATTTCCATTCCTTCATCCCATCTCTACCTCATCCCCTTGATTTCCATTCCTTTATCCCATCTCTACCTCATCCCCTTGATTTCCATTCCTTCATTCCATCTCTACCTCATCCCCTTGATTTCCATTCCTTCATCCCATCTCTACCTCATCCCCTTGATTTCCATCCCTTCATCCCATCTCCACCTCATCCCCTGGGTTTCCATTTCTTCATCTATCTCTACCTCATCCCCTTGATTTCCATTCCTTCATCCCATCTCTACCTCATCCCCTTGATTTCCATTCCTTCATCCCATCTCTACCTCATCCCCTTGATTTCCATTCCTTCATCCCATCTCTACCTCATCCCCTTGATTTCCATTCCTTTATCCCATCTCTGCCTCATCCCCTTGATGTCCATCCCTTCATCCCATCTCTGCCTCATCCCCTTGATTTCCATTCCTTCATCCATCTCTACCTCATCCCCTTGATTTCCGTTTCTTCATCCCATCTCTACCTCATCCCCTTGATTTCCATTCCTTCATCCCATGTCTACCTCATCCCCTTGATTTCCATTCCTTCATCCCGTCTCTACCTCAGCTCCTTGATTTCCATCCCTTCATCCCATCTCCACCTCATCCCCTGGGTTTCCATCCCTTCATCTCATAGCTGTTCAAGCTATTGGTGTTCTCCTTGAGCACAGCTCCTGATGTGGGGAGAAGAGGGCAGCAATGGTGGATCTTCACTCTAAAATGGAATCACTTGATCCTGTCCTATCTGTTGGTGAAGGGATCTTGGATTTCTCCAAGCTTCTCTCACCCATTTCTTCTCCTTCTCTCCTAGGAGGGTGTCCCAGAGGAGACAGATGACTTTGGAGAGTTCCGGATGCGGGTCTCAGATCTGGTGAAAGACCTGATCTTCCTGGTGGGATCAGTGGAGTGCTTTGCTCAGGTGGGTTTACAGGAACACCATGAGGAACCCATGCAGGAGATCACCAAGCCCTGATGGCCTTCAGGGTGTGGAGAAGTTCATCTCCTCATGCACAAGGAAGCAAATGTCTCTTGAAAGACTGGTGGGAGAAGTAGGAGGTCTCACATTTGGAGTACTCGATGAGGAAGGGCTCTGTGCTCTCAGAACTTCAGGGTGGTCTGTTGGGACAGGAAGGTTCATGCAGGTCCAGCACCTGGAGCCTAATGTTTCAGGAGCGTGGGAGGAGGTGAGGAGCAGGTGATGATGTCACAAAGTGGGACTAGTGACCACACAAGCTGGGTTGTGGTCACCTCGTTGGTGACTGATTCTCTTTTCTTGCAGCTTTATGCAACTCTGAAGGATGGGAATCCCCCCTGGGAGGTGACAGAAGCTGTCCTCTTCATCATGGCCTCCATAGCCAAGAGTGTTGATCAGTGAGTGTTGACCACCCTGCTCAGATCTGTGAGGGCTGTGGGGTCAGATGTAGTCTCCAAGAGCAAGAGACACCACAAGTATCTCAAAGATGCTCATAGGGACCAGCTTTCCCCAGGCAGGATCATTTCAAGACCACTGATGGAGTGGTCTTGGAGCTCCAGGGTTGAGCTCTCCACTCCCTGGCCAAGAATATGGATCCTGCATGAAGCATTTGAACCTGCTCAGGCCTTTTCTGCTCACCTGGGCATTTTCATGGAATCACAGAATGGTTTGGGTTAGGAAGAACCTTTCAAGGTCATCTATTCCAACCCCCTGCAGTCAGCAGGAACTTCTTCAAGCAGATGATCTTTAAGCCTCAAACCACCTGGCCCGGGGGTGATATCAAGGATGGGACATCTGCCACCTCTTTGAGCAGCCTTGGGTCAGATGCTCACCACCCTCAGCAGACCAAATTTCTTCTTTACCTCTAATCTGACTGGATTTGAGTCCAGCCCCAGTAAAACAAGATGAGAGTTTTGCCCATCCCAGTTGTTTGGAGGTCTTTCTTCATCCATCTTCCACCTCCAGGTAGACTTGTCCCATATATCTTCAGGGAAGGTTAACTCACTTTTCCTCCCCGGTTAGTGGCAGTGGAAGCATCAAGAGCTGACATCCAGGGTGATGAGAACACGATGAGTTCTTCTTGCTGACAGCCCTGCTGATGCAGTGGGACAGCTTGAGTGGCCTTCACCAGGCTGAGGACCTTCTCAGGAGCCTGTGGGGGGGGTAACCATGTTTACCTTCCTACTTCCATTATCTGTGTCAAGGCTGCTCCTGGTGGGTTCTTATCTTCAGCTTTTCTTTCTGCCTTGCTTCCAAGTGAACATCTCATGGCCTTGCTGACCAGTACTGGAGTCCCTTCCCACCAGCATGTCCCACAAAGTTCTTCCTCACCCCATGGCTCCACTGAACTTGGCTCTCTTTTTGCCATCAGGGGGCAGATGGTGTCAAGGAATCCTCAGTGTGGGCTGTGAGGAGCCTGTGAGCACCATCCCAAACTGGAAACAGGTTCCTCTGGCTTTCTGCAGCCCCTGGAGGGTCAATTGTCTTTGTCCTCCTGCTTCTTCCTGGAGGAACTTTGATCCCAGCTCCCACAGCCCCAAGTCCCCCCACTAGCCCACATCTCAGTTAGATTGCAGATGACACCAAACTGGGTGGCAGTGTTGATCTGCCGGGGGATCAGGAGGATCTACAGAGGGATCTGGCCAGGCTGGAGGCCAATGGGATGAGGTTCAACAAGGCCAAGTGCTGGATCCTTCACTTAGGTCACAACAACCCCATGAAGACTCCAGGCTTGGAGCAGAGTGGCTGGAAACTGCTTGGTGGAGAAGGACTTGGGGCCAGGGTGTGGCCAGGTGGCCAAGAAGGGCATCAGCATCCTGGCCTGCATCAGCAGTAGTGTGGTCAGCAGGAGCAGGGCAGGAAGTGTCCCTCTGGACTGGGAGCACCGATGAGGCCGCACCTGGAATCCAGTGTTCACTTTTGGACTCTCACTGCAAGAAGGGCGTTGAGGAGATGGAGTAGGTCCAGAGAAGGACAACAAATCTGAGGAAGGGCCTGGAGAACAAGGAGAAGGATCAGGAGAACTTCACAGGAACAGCTGAGCGACCTGGGGGTGTTCATCCTGGAGAAAAGGAGGCTGAGGGGAGACCTTCTGGCTCTTTAGAATTTCCTGACAAAGGCTGGAGCCAAGTGGGGTTTGATCTCTTCTCCCAAGGAACAGGACAAGAGGAAACAGCTTCAGGTTGCTCCACGAGAGGTTCAGGTTGGCCATGAGGAACCATTTCTGCGCTATGAGGGTTGTCCAGGCTTGGCCCAGGTTGCTCAGGGCAGTGGTAGACTCTCAATCCCTGGAGGGCTTTCAGAACTGTGTAGATGAGCTGAGGGCCATGGTTTGGTGGTGATCTGGCAGTCCTGGGTTAAGAGTTGGACTTGGTCACCTTAAAGGTCTTTCCCACCCAAAACCCTTCTGTGATTCCATGATCTTCTCCAGCACACCAAGACTGCAGGGCTTTTCTCTCTGATATGGAACCACACAGGAGTCCATCAGGTCCACTCAAACCAGTCTGAACCTTCTGGAACCTACCTCAGAACTAACTTCTGCTGCATTTTTCCCCCAAGGGAGAACAACCCAACGCTGGTGGAGGTGCTGGAGGGGGTGGTCCACCTCCCTGAGACGGTGCACACTGCCGTGCGCTACACCAGCATCGAGCTGGTGGGAGAGATGAGCGAGGTGGTGGACAGGAACCCACAGTTCCTGGGTGAGTCCTTCCTGCCATGGCACCTGCCTCACCCTGGCACCTTCCCAGGACCTCATCCCTCCATCCCAGGACCCTGTTCCTCATCCCAGGACCCCATCCCTCTGTCCCAGGACCCCGTTCCTCATCCTAGACCTCATCCCTAATCCCAGGACCCCGTCCTTCATCCAAGGACACTCTCCCTTCACCCCAGACCTGATCCTTCATCTCTGTACCCTGTCCCTTCACCCTGATACCCTGTCCCTTCATCCCAGGACCCCATCCCTAATCCCTGGGTACTGTCCCTTCGTCCTAGACTTCATCCTTCATCTCTGGACCCCACCCCTTTATCCAAGGATCCTGTCCCTTCATCCCAAGACCCCATCCTTTCATCCCAGGACCCTATCCCTCCATCCAAGGACTCGTGTCCCTTCACCCCAGTCATCATTCTTCATCTCTGGACCCCATCCTTTCACCCTAGGACCCCATCCCTTCATCCTGAGACCCCGTCCCTTCACCCTGAGACCCCATCTCAGGACTCCATTCCTCCATCCCAGGATCCTGTATCTCCAATCCCAGGACCTCGTCCCTCTGTCCCAGACTCCATCTCCAATCCCAGACCTCTGTCCCTTCATCTCTGGCACCATCCAGGGACCCTGTCCCTTCACATCGAGACCCCATCCATTCATCCCAGGACCCCATCCCTTCATCCAAGGACTCCATTCACCAATCCCAGACCTCATTCTTCATTTCTGCACCCTGTTCCTTCACCCTAGGATTCCAACCCTGGACCCTATCCCTCCATCCCAGACCTCTGTCCCAGACCTCATCCTTCATCTCTGGCACCCACCCCTTTATCCGAGGACCCCATCCCTTCATCTCCGAACCCCATCCCTCCGTCCCAGGCCCCCATCCCTCTGCCCCAGGCCCCACTGCTGATCCCCAGTGCCTCCTCCCCAGATCCCGTGCTGGGTTACCTGATGAAGGGTCTGTGCGACCGGCGTTTGGCCTCGGTGGCAGCCAAAGCCATCCACAACATCTGCTCGGTGTGCCGGGACCACATGGCCCAGCACTTCAACGGGCTGCTGGAGATCGCCCGCTCCCTCGACTCCTTCATGCTCTCTCCTGAGGCTGCTGTTGGGCTCCTGAAAGGTGGGTGTGGGAGAATGTAGTGGGTTAGCAGTGACCTGCCCCCCCACCTTTTTAAACCCCAGCTAAAACTCAGAAAAACACACTGGAAGTTAATAAATGAAGCTTTATATTTACAGCAATGCACAATATACAAGCAGATATTTACAAGATATAACAGATATTTACAGAAATATACAGTATTTACAGAAATATACAGTAAAAAGGGTAATACACACCACACCCCTCCTGGAGACCAAAATCCCCAAGAGAGGACAACCAAACCCCCCTATCACCTTTCCCCCCTTCCCCCAGCTTTATCTCACCACCTCTTGATGCTGCAGATAAGCTGAAGATCAGAGAGATTTAGTGGTAGGAGAAGAAGTTAGTCGTTTTAGTGATTTAACTCTGAATTAGTTCAAAGGCAGAGAGACAAAGGAAAAAAGCTGCTGGAGCCAGCACAGACCCAAGCCAGACTGGCCCTCTGCAAGCGCACTGCCTGTCTCATGTTTGGAGAATGTTTCTCAAAACAATTTTTTTTTTCTCTGTCTCAGTGAAACTCAGTGAAGTGACACTGCGTTGTTTAACTCTCTCTCAGCCAATAGTCTAATTTCTCACTCAAATTCTCCAATTAGCTCAAACCAACACA
>VWZI01000240.1:19644-35821 GCA_013396835.1 Psilopogon haemacephalus | reverse complement strand
AAGAGAGGCATTACCAGCAGGGCAAGGGAGGTGATTCTCCCCCTTTACTCTGCTCTTGTCAGACCCCACCTAGAGTACTGTGTGCAATTCTGGAGCCCCCAGCACAAGAAGGACATGGAACTGTTGGAGAGAGTCCAGAGGAGGGCCACGAAGATGATCAGAGGGCTGCAGCACCTCTGCTATGAGGACAGGCTGAGAGAGTTGGGGCTTTTCAGCCTGGAGAAGACAAGGCTTCGGGGAGACCTTATAGCAGCCTACCAGTATCTGAGGGGGGCCTACAGGAGGGCTGGGGAGGGACTGTTCACAAGGTCTTGTAATGACAGGACAAGGGGGAATGGGTTCAAACTGGCAGAGGGGAGATTTGAACGGGATGTTAGGAAGAAATTCTTCACAGTGAGAGTGATGAGGCACTGGCACAGGTTGCCCAGGGAGGTTGTGTCTGCTCCCTCTCTGGATGTGTTCAAGGCCAGGCTGGATGAGGCCTTGAGTGACCTGATCTAGTGGGAGGTGTCCCTGTCTGTGGCAGGGGATTGGAACTGGATGATCTTTGAGGTCTCTTCCAACCTAGACCATTCTATGATTCTTTTTTTGGGATGGAGGACACTCAATGGTGGGTTCTCGCGTGGCGTTTTGGAGGCAGGTCATAGAATCTCTGAATCCCAGCGTAGTGGGATTTGGAAGGGATCTCTGGAGATGATCCAGTCCAAGCCCTCTGCTAAATCAAGGGCCTAGGATCACAATGGCCAGGTGGGCTTGGAAGCTCTCCAGACAAGGAGACTTCACAACCTCTCTGGGCAGCCTGCACCAGCCTGGTTGGTTTTTGCCAAGCCTTTGGCTGTCAGGCCATGGTTGGTCTTGTGTCCGGGTCAATTCCATCATGTTGGTTGGGGCTCTGAGCATGCAGCTCATGTCCCTGCTGACTGCAGAAGGGTTGGACTAGGAGATCTTGAAAAGTCCTTTCCCACCCAGACAATTTCATGACTCCTTGAAAGAAGAGCTCATTGCTCATTTTCACCTAGGAACAGACTCAGCTCCATGGATTTCCAGAGAGGTTGATGGAGATGAACTAACCCAGCATGGGTGACTGAATTGGTTGTGGGCAATTAACAAGGCAGGAATGATGTAGTTATTTTATTTCCCAAAAGCCTCACCCACAAACTGTGTACAAACCAATTAAATTTGGGTTCTAATTCGGTTGGGGAAAATCTTCACAAGGATGCTTACAGGCAATTTAGTAATTTAGGAAAATGAGAATACTGGAAAAGTTTAGCCACAAAATAGCTTTGCCCCACTTATAAATTGGCAGCCTGGAGCGCTAGGGAAAGTCTGTTCTACTCACAGCAGTGGAGTAGAAATCAGAGCTAGTCCCTGGCTCCTTCGTGGCAGTGTTGGAGCTGCTCAGCATCTTGATAGCCATTGAGAGGCTTCCAGATCTTCCTTGACTCTAGCAGGGTGCTGGGAAAGAGGCAGACGTGCTCTGACCTGATCCTGGTTCCTCTTCACCCGGAGGTTTGCAGAGGTACAGGCAGGAGCTCTTGCAGATGTGCAGAGAGCACAGTGTGGGTGGCACTTCTCACTGTGGTGTGAGGCACATAATGCTTTCTCCCAGAAAACTTCAGGCACTTAAGTTTCCAGGTTGTTCAAACCCAAAACACCAGGGCTAAGCTGGTCTGGAGCAGGAGGCAGAGCAGAGCAGGTTGTCCAAGCCGAGCAGTCCGTAGAGCAGAGCAGCACACACTGAGGCAGAGCAGTGACAGTGAGGCAGAGGAGGTGGAGGCAGCACAGAGCAGCTTTACTGCTTGCAACTTGGCTCAATTGATATTACTTGCCCGACTGCAGTGGCTCCTTTGGCCACAGAGGTTCACCAATCAGAATGGCATTTGCAAAGCTGAACATATTAGGTGAACCTCAGGCCTCGCTTATCCTTATTTGGGAAAGACCCTAACAAGTACCTAAACACTTGTGGGTACCTGTTAATCACTTTGGGAGGGGACATAAGGACCCAAGCCTTTGTTTTCCTCTCACCTTTGCTTCCCCCATCAGCAGAAGGGTGGGGCAAGCTAGGACATCTATAGGCCTATGAGCCTTCCAGGACACCAAGCCTCAGAGATTCCAAGTTGATTCAGGTGCTGCTGAAACCTTTCCAGATAGAGCAGGAAAGGGAGGTTTTGTAGCTGGGCTCTGGGACTAAGGACACAAAAGTTGCCTTTTTCAACTCATTTTCGCTCCCATCCATGTGAGCAGCATCAGCCATGCTTCTGAGCTTCTCCTTTCCCTCCACAAGGTGTTTTCTTCTCCTTCAGAAGAAATCCATAATCCAAGGAGAAGGCTTTAGTAATTTTTTGTGTCCTCCTGGTATTGCCAGCCCCAGCCCTATGGTCCCATCTCTGAGGTGGGGCGGGTTGTGTTCCACCTCCTTTTCCTCTGATGTGGAAGCAGGGAGTGGCTCCAGCTTCTCTTCCTCTTTCACTGAGATGGGAACCTTGAAGTTCTTCAGCTATGGGGGTCAAAAGAAGCTCCCTCACACCTCGTGATGCTGTGGGGTAGGGATGAGGACACCACATGGACATGCCGGGGTGCCCAGAGTCATAGAATGGGTTGGGTGGGAAGGGACCTTAAAGATTGTTAGCTCCAACCTCCTGACCATAGGTGGGGACTAGACCAGATTGCTCAAGGCCTTGTTCAGCCTGGCCTTGAACACCTCCACTACCTTTACATCATCTCTAGATCATTCTTTCCATCTTCCAACCCCACTGAAAGTATCTTGGTGTCTGGTTAAACCCAAAAGCTGCCTTCAAGCAGCAGAGGAGCATCTCCCAGGCTTGGGAAGCAGGTTCCTGCTCTTGCCCTGGAGCCAGTTTGGGAACTTTGCTCCTGTTTGGGTTTCAGCCACAGGACTCCTACGCTGCATTCCTGCTCCTCAACCCATCTGCTCTTGCCTTGCAGGAACGGCCTTGGTCCTTGCCAGGCTCCCCTTGGAGAAGATAGCAGAATGCCTCAGCGAGCTCTGTGCTGTCCAGGTGATGGCACTGAAGAAGGTATGGCATGGTTGGAGCTGTGGTAATGTCCTCCTTGTCCTTGTTTAGGATGAGGCAGATTGGTGGCCGTCAAGATGCCGTCGCTCTGTCTTTGCCTGGTGGCCTGAGCTGCTGTGGTGATGTGTCACAGATATCCCAGCATGGTGGGGACAGGGAGGAACCTCTAGAGAGGATCCAGTCCAGCTCCCCTGCACAAGCAGGGGCACCCACAGCAGCTTGCCCAGCATCACAACGGCCAGGTGGGGTTGGAATCTTTCCAGACAAGGAAACTCCACAGCCACTCTGGGCAGCCTGCTCCAGGGCTCCCCTACCCTCACTACCAACAAGTTGCTCCTGATGGATTCTCCTGTTTGTGCTCACTGCCCCTTGTCCTGTCACTGGACACCACTGACAAAGAGTCTGGACCCATCCTCTTGCCTCCCAGGGGACTCACTCCAGTAGCTCCCAGTCCTTCTGGAACTGGGGAGCCCAGAACTGAACCCAGTTCTCCAGCCATGGCCTCACTAGGGCAGAGTAGAAGGGGAGAAGAACTTCCCTTGACCTGCTGGCCACACTCTTCTTCATGAACCCCAGGAGACCTTTGGTGTTCCTGGCCACAAGGGCACATTGCTGGCTCACAGGCAGTTTGCTGTCCACCAGCAGTCCCAGGTCCTTCTCCACAGAACTGCTTCCCAGCAGGTCACTCCTCACCTGTACTGCTGCAGGAGGTTGTTCCTCCCCAGGTGCAGGACCCTACACTTGCCTTGGTTGAAATTCATGAGGTTCCTCTCCCCAACTCTTCACCTTGGCCAGATCTGACTAAATGGCAGCACAGCCTGGCTGGATGTCAGCCACTTCTTCCTCAAAGGACACACAGAATCCAGGACTGAGACCATCCCAGATCTCTCCTGGCTGAGGGTTAAATGGGAAGAAAATGGGTCCTGGAAACCAGTTTCTGTGCCAGGAGCCAGGCATCTTTTCCCTCTGCATCTCTAGCATGATGGGAACTTGGCTTCTTTGTAGGGCACCTGGCCCCAAAATGGCCTAAACCATGGTGGTCCTAGTGCCTCTTCCATAGAGATCCAGGATAATGGGGAGTAGAAAGCTCAGGAGGTGAAAGGAAGCCTCAAGGAAGGGATGTGCACATCTATCAGGATGATTGAGAAGTTCTTGAGAACTCCTCCTGCCATCACTGCCTGGTAGCTCTCACCCCTTGGCAGCTTCTCTTCCATCCCTGACCCCACTCCCTTCTCCTCCAGAGATCCCCTGGAGTAGGTTCTGAACATGGAGGAGATGCTTTCAACGTAACCTTTGTGCATGTGGCCAAGGCTTGGAGGTGTCTTGGCCCCTGGAGATGCTGTGACCTCCTGCAGGCAGAGTTTATTCAGCAGTGGGGCTGCCCAAACTTCCCAAATCTCTTCTTTCCCCCTTTTTTTTTTCCCTTCCAGCTGCTCTCTCAGGAGCCAAGCAATGGCCTCTCCTCAGACCCTACTGTGCCCCTGGATCGACTTGCTGTCATATTTAGGTAAGGGCAGTGGAGCTGGGACACCTTCTGGAGGAGCTTCTTGGCTCAAAGCTTCTCACCCTAAAGACTTGAAACCAAACTAAACAATGGCTGGAAACTGCTTCTTCACTGAGTTCAAGGTTCTCCAGCCCTTCTGAGCCACTTTTGGGTCCTCATCTCATAGCCTCAGAGGGTGCTCCTTGTAGGTCCCAACCCCATTTCTTCCCCTTTGAACCCCAAAATAGCATTAACCCTTTGCTTGCTCTTCACAGACACACCAACCCCATCGTAGAAAATGGACAGGTCCACCCGTGCCAAAAAGTCATTCAGGAAGTAAGTGCCAGCTGGAGGGGGGATTTCTGTGGGTGGGATTAATGGGAATCATAGAATCAGTCAGGGTTGGAAGGGACCACAAGGATCAGCCAGTTCCCAGCCCCCTGTGCCATGGGCAAGGACACCCTACCTTAGATCAGGCTGCCCACAGCCTCACCCAGCCTGGCTGCAAACGCCTCCAACCACCACCTCCCTGGGCAACCCATTCCAGGCTCTCACCACTCTCATGCTGAACAACTTCCTCCTCACATCCAATCTGAATCTCCCCACCTCCAGCTTTGCTCCATTCCTCCTAGTCCTGTCACTCCCTGATAGCCTAAAAAGTTCCTCCACAGCTTTTCTGTAGGCCCCCTTCAGATAGTGGAAGGCCACAAGAAGGTCACCTGGGAGCCTCCTTTTCTCCAGGCTGAACAGCTCCAACTCTTTCAGTCTCTCCTCATAATAGAGGTGCTGCAGCCCTCTGAGCATCCCCATGGTTTACTCACAATCTCCAGCTGCCCACCAGATCCCTGTGTCCAGCGTAAACCTCTGGGAGGAGCTGTGTAGGGTGTGGAGGAAGTGTGGGGGGGGAATTGGAGCTTCAAACCTCACCTTGAAGAGGAGACCTGCCTGGGGATGTCCCAGGTGCTTGAATTAACTCCTGCAAGAAGCTGATCTGCTCCTCCTAAATCTCCATAAAGTTGAATTACTCCCCCAAAAAGCTGATTTGCTCCTCAAAAAAAAATGGGCTGCTCCTCCAAGGAGCTCATTTACACCTACAAAAAGCTGATTTACTCCTCCAAAAAGCAGATTTAGTCTTCCAAAGAGCTCATCTACTTCTCCAAAAGCTGATTTACCACTAAAAAAAATACACCACCCAGATTTACTTTAAAAAAATTATTTGTTCCTTCAAAAAGCTCATTTCTGCCTTTAAAAAAAGGCTGACTTGATCATCCAAAAGCTGATTTAGTCCTCAAAAAACCCTGATTTAACCCTCCAGAAACCTGACTTAGTCCTCAAAAAACCTCACATGGTCCTCCCAGGAACCTGCTTTAGTCCTCCCAAGAAACCTGGCTTAGTCCTCCCAGGAACCTGGCTTAGACACCTAAGAAACCTGGCTTATTGTTCCCAGGAGCCTGATTTAGACCTCCAAGAAACCTGGCTTAGTCCTCCCAAGAAACCTGGCTTAGTCCTCCCAGGAACCTGGCTTAGACACCTAAGAAACCTGGCTTATTGTTCCCAGGAGCCTGATTTAGACCTCCAAGAAACCTGGCTTAGTCCTCCCAAGAAACCTGGCTTAGACCCCCAAGAAACCTGGCTTAGTGCTCCCAGGAACCTGATTTGGACCCCCAAGAAACCTGGCTTAGTCCTCCAAGAAACCTGATTTGGACCCCCAAGAAACCTGGCTTAGTCCTCCAAGAAACCTGATTTAGACCTCCAAGAAACCTGATTTAGACCCCCAAGAAACCTGCTTTACTCCTCCCAGGAACCTGATTTATACCCCGAGGAAACCTGACTTAGTGCTCCCAGGAACCTGATTTAGACCCCCAAGAAACCTGCTTTACTCCTCCCAGGAACCTGATTTAGATCCCCAAGAAACCTGATGTAGTCCTCCCAAGAAACCTGGCTTAGTCCTCCCAGGAACCTGGCTTAGTCCTCCCAGGAACCTGATTTAGACCCCCAAGAAACCTGCTTTAGTCCACCCACAAAACCTGATTTATACCCTGAGGAAACCTGACTTAGTGCTCCCAGGAACCTGATTTAGATCCCCAAGAAACCTGATGTAGTCCCCCCAAGAAACCTGATTTAGACCCCCAAGAAACCCAATTTAGTCCTCTCAGCAACCTGATTTAGTCCTCCAGAAGGTGATGTCCTCCTCTAGAAGCCAACCTACTCCACCACCAAGCTGACCTCTTCCCAGACCCTGGTTAACTCCCACCTCCCCTACCAGGGGCGCCTCATCTGTTTGAGCCCCAGCTGCCATCTCCCAGCCATTGGAAGGCCTTGGGTGGTTTCTTGAGAAGGAAGACTTCAGTGTGATGGGATCTGCTGTGTCCTCAGGTCCCCTTTTTAACCCTTCCTGTCCCCTGCCTGCTCAGATCTGGCCAGTGCTGTCGGAGACCCTGAACAAGCACAGCGCCGACAACCGCATCGTGGAGCGGTGCTGCCGCTGCCTGCGCTTCGCCGTCCGCTGCGTGGGCAAAGGCTCTGCTGCTCTCCTGCAGCCACTCGTCACCCAGGTATGGAGAAAAACCTGCTCTCCACTACCTTCAGGGAGATTGGTGGTGGTGGTGGTGGTGGCAAACGCTCGATGAAGTCATCTCGGTGGTTTGTGGGCAGCTGGTAGGTAGAAACTGGTGGTGGAAAACGCTTCCGGCCTAGAGTTCCTCCCGAAATCTTTGAGGAACCTTGGAGGAACCTTGGAACTTCACAGGAGAGCTTTAGGTTGGTGGAGCACTTTTTCAGAAGGTATCCCAGGCTCCCAGCATGGTTAGAGTTGGAAGGGACCTCTGGGGATAGGAAGAAGGAGCCTTGGAACTTGAGAGGAGAGCTCTAGGTTGGTGGAGCACTTAGTTTGGAAGGTATCCCAGAATCCCAGCATGACTGGGGGTGTTGGAAGGGACTCCTGGGGACATGAGGAAGTAGCCTTGGAACTTGAGAGGAGAGCTCTAGGTTGGTGGAGCACTTGGTTCAGAAGGTATCCCAGGCTCCCAGCATGATTAGGATTGGATAGGCAGAAGGAGCCTTGGAACTTGAGAGGAGAGCTCTAGGTTGGTGGAGCACTTGGTTCAGAAGGTATCCCAGACTCCCAGCATGGCTGGGGGGGGTAGAAGGGACTCCTGGGGACATGAGGAAGTAGCCTTGGAACTTCAGAGGAGAGCTCTAGGTTGGTGGAGCACTTGGTTCAGAAGGTATCCCAGGCTCCCAGCATGATTAGGATTGGAAGGGATCTCTGGGGATAGGAAAAAGGAGCCTTGGAACTTGAGAGGAGAGCTCTAGGTTGGTGGAGCACTTAGTTTGGAAGGTATCCCAGAATCCCAGCATGGTTTGGGGGCATTGGAAGGACCCTCTAGGGATAGGAGGAAGGAGCCTTGGAACTTCAGAGGAGAGCTCTAGGTTGGTGGAGCATTTTTTCAGAAGGTATCCCAGACTCCCAGCATGGTCTGAGAGGTTGAAAGTGACCTCTGGGGATAGGAGGAAGGAGCCTTGGAACTTGAGAGGAGAGCTCTAGGTTGGTGGGGCACTTGGTTCAGAAGGTATCCCAGAATCCCAGCATGGTTTGGGATGTTAGAAGGGACCTCTGGAGATAAGAGAGAGGAGCCTTGGAAGTTGAGGCCTTGAGCAGTCTGGTCCCATGGGAGGTGTCCCTGCCAATGCTAGGGAGGGGCTGATGTAGATGATCTTCAAGGTCCCTTCCAACCCAAAGCATTCTATGAATCTGTGAACTTCAGAGGAGAGCTGCAGGTTGTTGGAGCACTTTAGTTTGAAAGGTACCCCAGAATCCCAGCATGGTGGGAGTTGGAAGGGACCTCTGGAGCTCATCCAGTCCAACCTCCCCCTGCTAAAGTCACCCACAGCAGGTCGCCCAGGATCACAGTGTCCAGGTGGGTTTGGAATCTCTTCCAGAGGAGACTTCACAAACTTTCCAGGCCATCTGCTCCATGGCTTCACCAGCCTCAAAATTAAGATGTTTTTCCTGATGGAACCTCCTGGGTTCCTCTTTGTGCCAGTTGCATGTCCCTGGGCACCACTGACAAGAGTCTGGCCTCATCCTCTTGCCCCTCATAGGTCCTTTAGCTCTTGCCGACCATGGAGCAGATCCTCTCTCAGGCTGCTCTTCTCCAGGCTCAACAGCCCCAGGACCTTCAGCCTTTGCTCCTCACAGAGCTGCTTCACCAGCCCAGTGCTGTTGTTGGCTGGCACTGGTGCTGGTGGTGCCAGATGGTGTTTGTCTCCCTGCAGATGGTGAACGTGTACCGGGCACACCAGCACTCCTGCTTCCTCTACCTGGGCAGCATCTTGGTGGATGAGTATGGCATGGAGGAGGGCTGCAGGCAGGGGCTGCTCGACATGCTGCAGGTGAGGGGCCTGAGGGCCACCAGCTTGGCTTCCTTCTGTCTGACTCACAGGGTCATGGAATCACAGAGTGGTTTGTGTTGGAAGAGACCTGCAAGATCAGCAGCTCCAACCATTGACGCAGCATTGCAGGGAACCACCAAACCGTGGTCCTCAACACCACACCTCCACAGCTTTGAAACCCCTCCAGGGATGGGGACTCCATCACTGGCCTGGGCAGCCTTGGCCAGGCCTTGACAACCCTCAAGGGGCAGAAATTGTTCCTCCTGTCTAACCTAAACCTGCCCTGGTGCAGTTTGAGGCCATTTTCTTGGGAGGAAAAGACCAACACAGACCTGGCTTCAGCCTCCTTTCAGGGAGTTGTAAAGAGCCAGAAGGTGTCCCCTCAGCCTCCTTTTCTCTATGCTTAACAATCCCAGGTTCCTCAGGTGATCCTCACAAGTTCTGGAGATCCTTCTGCTTGTTCTCCAGACCTTTTCCCCAGCTTTGTGGTCCCTTTTTGGACACACTCCAGCCTCTCAATGTGCTTCTTGGAGTGAGGGTCCCAAAAATGAATACTCAAGGTTTGGCTGCACCAATGCCCAGTCCAAGGGGGGCAATCCCTGCCCTGGTCCTGCTGACCACTCTTTTGCTGATCCAAGCCAGGACTAGCTTGTCCTGGGGTGCCTGTGGGGGTTGCATGAAGCAGAGCAGTTCCCACAGGTCCTGGGCTGGCCCCAGCAGTTCTCACAAATCAGTGGCTGTGTGAACACAACCGAAAAAGAGAAGTCTTTGGTTAGAGCAGAACTGGTGAGTGGAGGTGCTGGCACTCGAAGAGGGGATTGATACCTCAGGGCCCACCAAGAAGAGAAGGCCAACAGCGTGAGGGTGAGGAACTGGACTCTGATCCTTTCCAGTGTGGTCTGTGGGAGGGAATCCTTTGGAGAGCAGGACAATTAGAGCTGCAGTCTGTGTTAGTTTAAGCCAGCCCCACCCTGAGCTCAAAAGCTCAATAAATAACTTAATTTGATTTGGAAGTTAAAAAAAAAGTCAACTTTACCAATAAACAGGAGGTATTTTAGGTAAAGGGAATTACAGAGGATAGGGAACAAAATACAAGACACAGGTATGAGGTAAGGGGAATTACAGAGGGAAAAAAACCCAAAACCAATAAAAGTACAAAGTGAAAAAAAAAAATACAACTGGTAGATGGGAGTGGATGGAAGTTGAATCCAAACAGTGAAGGTGGAAATTGGTGGTGGATGCTGGTGGGATGCAAGCGAGCTAAGAGTTCCAAATATGTTTGCTCTCCCCACGTGTTTGCTGGAGAGCAGCTGCTGAAATAGCAGCAGCAGGGCAGCAAGATGCTGGGCTGGTGAGGAGAGCAGAGACCAAGAGGAAGAAAGAGGAGCGTGTCCAGAGAAGGGCCACCAGGATGATCAGAGGCTGCAGCACCTCTGCTATGAGGACAGACTGAAAGAGTTGGGGCTGTTCAGTTTGGAGAAGAGGAGGCTCCCAGGTGACCTTCTTGAGGCCTTCCAGTATCTGAAGGGGCCTACAGGGTTGGGGAGGGACTTTTAGGCTATCAGGTGGTGACAGGACTAGGGGGAATGGAGCAAAGCTGGAGGTGGGGAGACTCAGATTGGACATGAGGAAGAAGTTGTTCAGCATGAGAGTGGTGAGAGCCTGGAATGGGTTGCCCAGGGAGGTGGTTGATGTGTTTGCAGCCAGGCTGGATGAGGCTGTGGGCAGCCTGCTCTAGGGTAGGGTGTCCCTGCCCATGGCAGGGGGGTTTGAACTCGATGCTCCTTGTGGTCCCTTCCAACCCTGACTGATTCTATGATTCCAAGGTCATCTCCCTGCTTTATAGGGGTCTCAGCAGGAAGTGGGAGAGGGCTAAACACAACATCTGGGGGCAGGTCAGACCACCCCCAGGGAGGAGTCAAGCTCCAGTTCCAGGTAAGCCTCCCTGGGAAGGCTTAACCCTTTCTACAGTCACACCTAACTATGACCTTCTCTTAGGCCCTGTGCATCCCCACCTTCCAGCTCCTAGAGCAGCCCAACGGTCTCCAGAACCACCCAGACACCGTGGATGACCTCTTCAGACTAGCAGCCAGGTAGCCACACTTCCATGTCACCTTTCTACCCTATGGGAGGACACCTCAACCCCCTCTCTGTTCTGGCCGAGGCATCCCCAGGAGACCTCTCCCATCTCCACCCAGGGGTGGGTGGGAGAAGCCACAGAAGCAGCTTTTCAGGTCAGTCTGTCTTTTCTTTCTGCCCAACCAGGTTCATCCAACGCAGCCCTGTCACCTTGCTGCGCAGCCAGGTGATGATCCCCATCCTCCAGTGGGCCATCGCCGCCACCACCTTGGATCACCGAGACGCCAACTGCAGCGTCATGAAGTTCTTGCGTGACCTGATCCACACCGGCGTGGCCAATGACGTGAGTGGCCTCCTTCCCTGGCCCGGCTTCTTCCTCCAGAGAGCTGAGGAGCACCATCCCCATCAGCCCCTTGAGCGACCTCTTCTAGTGGGAGGGTGTCCCTGTCTATCTGTGGTGGCTGGGGGGGTTGGAACTGGATGAGCTTTGAGGTTCCTTCCAGCCTAAACCGTTCTATGATCAGCATTGGGCAGCCTCCAGGTTGTCCCCCGCTGCTATAATCTGAGGTTATGGAATCATAGAGTGGTTTAGGTTGGAAGGGACCTCAAAGATCATCCAGTGCCATAGGCAGGGACACCTCCCGCTAGAAAGGTTGCTTGAGGCCTCATCCAACCTGGCCTTGAACACCTCCAGGGAGGTCGTGGAGCACAGAATCACCCAATGTGATCTTTGATCACATTGGGTGATTCTGTGCTCCACAACCTCCCTGGGCAACCTGTGCCAGTGTCTCACCACCCTCACTGTAAAGAACTTCTGCCCAACATCCAGTTTCAATCTCCCCTTTGCCAGTTTAAACCCTTTCCTCCTCACCCTGTAGCTCCAAGACCTTGTCAATAGTTCCTCCTCAGCCCTCCTATAGGCCCCTTTTAGATACTGGAAGGCCACTCCAGGGTCTCCTCAAAGCCTTCTCTTCTGCAGGCTAAAGAGCCCCAAGTCTTGTAGCCTCTCCCCATAGGAGAGGTGCTCCAGCCCTCTGAGCATCATCATCACTTGAGGAACACCATTATCTTCAGCACTGGTCTGCCTCCAGGCTGCCATAATCCCAGGCTGCTCCACCTCTGAGCTTCTCCTAGAGCAACATGTCCCTGTCCCTTCAGCTTTTACACAGAATCACAGAATGTCAGGGGCTGGAAAGGGCCTCCAAAGCTCATCCAGTCTAACTCCCCTGCCAGAGCAGGATCTCCTATACCAGATCACACAGGAGCACATCCAGGCAGGTTTTTAATATCTCCAGCGAGGGAGACTCCACAACTCCCCTGGGCAGCCTGTTCCAGGGCTCTATCACCTCCACAGAGGAAAAAATCCTCCTTGTGTTTACATGAAACTTCCTGTGCCTCAGCTTCCACCCACTGCCCCTTGTCCTGTCATTGGGCATCACCCAGCAGAACCTGGCTCCAGCCTCCTGACACTCTCCCTGCACATCTTTATCAACATTGATGAGGTCACCTCTCAGTCTCCTCTTCTCCAAGCAGCAGAGCCCCAGCTCCCTCAGGCTCTCCTCCTAACAGAGATCTTCCATTCCCTTCAGTGTCTTTGTGGCTCTGTGCTGGACTCTCTCAAGCAGTTCTACGTCCCTCTTGAACTGGGGGGCTCAGAACTGGACACAGTACTCCAGATGTGGCCTCACCAGGACACAGTAGAGGGGCAGGAGAACCTTTCTCATCCTACTAGCCACAGCCCTTCTGATGCATCCCAGAATGGCCTTGCCCCTCCTGGCCACAGGAGCACACTGCTGGCTCATGGTCAACCTCCCATCCACTCGGACCCCCAGATCCTTATCCCCTTAGCTGCCTTTCAACAGGTCAGTCCCCAACCTATCCTGATCCCTGAGGTTGTTCTTCCCCAGCTGCCAGACTCCACACTCGCCCTTGTTGAATTTCATTCCATTTCTCCCTGCCCAAACCCTCCAGCCTGGCCCAATCTCACTCTCTTCTGCTTCCTCTTTTCCCTCCTGCAGCATGAAGAAGACTTCGAGGTGCGGAAGGAGCTCATCAGCCAAGTGATGAACCAGCTGGGCCAGCAGCTTGTCAACCAGCTCCTGCATACCTGCTGCTTCTGCCTGCCACCCTACACCCTGCCCGACGTTGCCGAGGTGCTCTGGGAGATCATGCAGATCGACCGGCCGGTGAGCGGGAGGGACGAGGAGGACCTCGGAACCTTCATCCCAGAGCCAAAGCCCAAAGGAGGAGGCTTTGGCTCCACGTCTTGAGCTTCTCCTTCCCTCTGCAGACGTTCTGTCGTTGGCTGGAGAACTCTCTGAAGGGTTTACCAAAGGAAACCACAGGAGGAGCCATCCAAGTCACACACAAACAACTGACCGACTTCCACAAGCAGGTCACAAGGTAGGTGGGTGGGTGGTGCTGGAGCCTCAGTGCTGGGTGGGACACTGGTTGGAACAGGCTGCCCAGACTGGTGCTGGAGTCACCATCTCTGGAGGGGTTCAAAAAATCAGGTAGATGTGGCACTTGGTGACATGATGGGTAGAAGGTTGGACTTGATGATCTTCGAGCTCTTTTCCAACCTGAATGATTCTATGACACGATGCCAGGAGCCAGGATGGTGAACCCAGCCCTAGAATGTGGCCCTTGGCACCTTGGTTTCCTCCAAGGTTTGGTCCTACCTACTGCTTGCCATGGGTTGTCCATGTCTCTCCAAGAGAGCTAAGTTGGACTTGATGGGGGTTGGACTCGATGATCTCCTTGGGTCCCTTCCAACCCCTTACATCCTGTAACATCCTGTGAAGTGTGCTGGGAGGATGTCACCCCTGAATCCTCTCAGGTGGCTCATCTGTGGTGTTCCCAACCCCCACACAGCTGTGGGAAGTGGAGCTTTGGAGACCACAGCTTGCCTTTTCCATCACTGAACAGGTTTTTCTGCTCTTGCCTGAACCCTGTGGAGCTTTCCCAAGCCATCCCCCAAACCATCCTCCATCTCCTCATCCCTTTGAGTCACCAGATCCTGTCTGGACCTGCCTCTGTGGTTGGGATCAGCCTGGCAAGCTCCAGAGTTGGTGCCACATGGATCTCCTCCATGAGGCTTCTCAACCTGTTTGGTTGCNAGGTTGTGGAGCACAGAATCACCCAATGTGATCTTTGATCACATTGGGTGATTCTGTGCTCCACAACCTCCCTGGGCAACCTGTGCCAGTGTCTCACCACCCTCACTGCAAACAACTTCCTCCTAACATCCAGTTTCAATCTCCCCTCTGCCACTTCAAACCCATTCCTCCTCGTCCTGTCATTACAAGACCTTGTGAATAGTCCCTCTCCAGCCCTCCTGTAGGCCCCCTTCAGATACTGGAAGGTTGCTATAAGGTCTCCTGGAAGCCTTCTCATCTCCAGACTGCAGAGCCCCAACTCTCAGCCTGTCCTCATAGCAGAGCTGCTGCAGCCCTCTGATCATCTTTGTGGCCCTCCTCTGGACTTGCTCCAACATCTCCCAGTTGACCTCCTGGCTCCTGGGCCCCACCCACCAATCACATATCAGTTGGAGGAGCTCACCCACGCTTCCCTGATGTCACCTCTCATCTTTTTTTCTGGTTGCAGTGCTGAAGAATGTAAACAAGTCTGCTGGGCTCTGAGGGACTTCACCCGCTTGTTCCGATAGCTCC
The DNA here is from genome assembly GCA_013396835.1 of Psilopogon haemacephalus. NCBI lineage: Eukaryota > Metazoa > Chordata > Aves > Piciformes > Megalaimidae > Psilopogon > Psilopogon haemacephalus. Next base: position 21,158 of record VWZI01000240.1, on the reverse strand, counting down.
TGCTCCGGCATGGTGCCCCTCTCCCAGGTAAGAGCCAGCGATGGCACCCTGGGCACCATCACCCTTACCTGCCCCAGGGTTGGGATCACGGGGCTGTGACAGGACTGACCCCTTCCCCACCCCTTTCCCCAACCCCACACCTCCCAGGAATGTATTTTTTGTTAGAAGACAGAAAACAAAAAAGCAAACCCAAGAACGTGTCCCACACAATCAGCAAGGTTCTCACTCGCTCCAGCGCGGAGAGCTAGCGCTGCCCGCATGAGGATTCCTCCATGGATTTGCTTCCTGGTCGGTGAACCAGGGGGGAAAAGCTCCACAGAAACCAGCAAAAGCCCAAAAGAATTCTCAAAAGCCCCAAGAGAACCATCAGAAACCCCAAGGAACCGTCAAAAATCATCAACAGGACCATCGAAAACCCCACCAGCAGGACCATCAGAAACTCAGCGGCAGAACCACCGTCAAATCAACAAAGCCACCCAAAGCCCAACAAACCCATCCAAAAACACCATAAAAAACCATCAGGAAGTCAAGAAGACCCCAACAGAACCCTCAACAAGAATCCTCCAGACCCTAACAGAACTTTAAGAAATTGCCAACAAAACTCCCCGCCCAGGGAGTGAATGAAAAACATCTAAAAACCCAACAGTGACATCAAAAAAACCAACAATCCTCAGAAGTCACCAACAGAACCATCACAACCCAGCAGAACCATCAGACAAACCCCCTTCCAGAACCATCCCAAAGTCACCAACAGAACCATCCAAAACCCAACAACCATCTCAAAGTTAAAAACAGAACCATCCAAAATCTGATATCAGAGTCACCCACAGAACCATCCAAAACCCAACAGAATCATCCAGAGCCACCAACAGAACCATCCCAAACCCAACAGAACCATTCCAAAGTCACCAACCATCAAAACCCAACAGAACCATCACAAAGTCACCAACAGAACCATCCCAAGTCACCAACGGAACCATCCAAAACCCAACAACCATCCCAAAGTCACCCACAGAACCATCTAAAACCCAACAGAACCATCCAAAATCCGACAGTCATCCAGAGTCACCAACAGAACCATCCCAAACCCAACAGCCATCACAAAGTCAAAATCAGAACTGTCCCAAACCCAACAACCATCCCAAAGTCACCAACAGAACCATCCCAAAGTCACCAACAAACCATCAAAACCCAACAGAACCATCCCCAAGCCACCAACAGAACCACCCCAAAGTCACCAACAGAACCATCTAAAACCCAACAGAACCATCCAAAATCCGACAGTCATCCAGAGTCACCAACAGAACCATCCCAAACCCAACAGCCATCACAAAGTCAAAATCAGAACTGTCCCAAACCCAACAACCATCCCAAAGTCACCAACAGAACCATCCCAAAGTCACCAACAAACCATCAAAACCCAACAGAACCATCCCCAAGCCACCAACAGAACCACCCCAAAGTCACCAACAGAACCATCTAAAACCCAACAGAACCATCCAAAATCCAACAGT
>VWZI01000240.1:6997-18257 GCA_013396835.1 Psilopogon haemacephalus | reverse complement strand
TTTGTTTCTTGAAGGAGGAGGAAGAGGAGGAGAAAAAAAAGAAGAAGAGAAGAAGAAAGAAGAAAGAAGAAGAGCAGGGCTGGGCGTGTGGGGCTGGAGCTTGGGTGATGTTCTCTCCTCGGGGTGTGTGGAGCCACCTGGAGAACAATAAAAACAAACTAAAAACTGAAACAAAAAAAAAAGGAAAAAAAAAGAAAAAAAAAAGTTTAAAAAAAAATTATCCTGCCCCAGCTTGGTTCTTCTCCTTGGAGCCCACCATCACTACTGGGGAGCTTCTTCTCTTCTTTCCACCCCAAAAACCATCATGGAAAGGTTGGTGGTGGACACCCATTTGGGCATCTCCTACTCCATACCACCAGCCGCACCTCACTTTATTCTTTCCACCCCAAAAACATCATGGGAGGGTTGGTGGTGGACACCCATTTGGGCATCTCCTACTCCATACCACCAACCCCACCTCACTTTCTTCTTTCCACCCCAAAACCATCACGGGAAGGGTGGTGCTGGACACCCATTTGGCTGTCTCCTACTCCATACCACCAGCCGCACCTCACTTTATTCTTTCCACCCCAAAAACATCATGGGAGGGTTGGTGGTGGACACCCATTTGGGCATCTCCTACTCCAGACCACCAGCCCCACCTCCTTTTCTTGTTTGCAACCAAACTATCATGGGAGGGGTGGTGGTGGACACTGATTTGGGCCTCTCTTACTCCCTACCACAAAATATCATGGTAGGGTTGGTGGTGGACATCCATTTGGGCATCTCCTACTCCATACCACCAACCCCACCTCACTTTCTTCTTTCCACCCCAAAACCATCACGGGAAGGGTGGTGCTGGACACCCATTTGAGTGTGTCCTACTCCCTACCACCACGCCCATCTCACTTTCTTGTTTCCAACCAAACTATCATGGGAGGGTTGGTGGTGGCCACCCATATGGGTGTCTCTTATTCCATACCACCAAGCCCACCTCACTTTCTTCTTTCCACCATATGGTATGGTGTCTTCTACTCCATACCAACACCATTCCCAGCCCCCCACCTCATTGTCTTGTTTCAACCAAAAAAAAATCATGGGAGGGTTGGTGGTGGACACCCATTTGGGCATCTCCTACTCCATACTACCAAGCCCACCTCACTTTCTTCTTTCCACCCTAAAAACATCGTGGGAAGGTTGGTGGTGGACAATCATTTGGGCATCTCCTACTCCATGCCACCAATCCCACCTCATTTTCTTCTTTCCAACCGAAATATCATAGTAGGGTTGGTAGTGAACCTTCATTTGGGTGAGCGTCTCCTGGTCAATGGGGCAACACCCAGTGTCCCATGGTGTTGGGGCCAGGTCCTGGTTGCCCAGGTGGGAGTTGCTGCTGGTTCTGCCAAAGCTGGTGGAGCTCCTTGAATTGTTCCACCATCTTGTCCTTGAGGTCAGGGTGGGAGATCTGGAGGGGGATGCTGTCAGCAGACCAGGACAGCTCGCCTGAGAACATCTCCAGGAGCAGCCGTGCCACCACTGGCACCACCTACAAGAGGTCCCACCAGTGTCAGTCAGTGTGAGGATGCCCACCAGCATGTCCTCCAGGGGTGTCTCTGTCCCCTCACCTGCACTGTGATGAGCTTCTTCTCCTTGGGCTTCTGATCAGGCCACTCCTCCCCAAAGCAGAAGAAGATCTCAAAAGGTGGGGGAGTGGTGGTCTGGCCCTTCTGGAAGAGGATGAGGCCTGCAGAGCCCAGAGCTGTGGTGAAGGGGCAAGCAGGGACCTGGAGCTTGTCCCACCACCCTACCTGATTGGTCCTGCCATGGTAGCCTGCTCTAGCCCCATCCCAACTCGATTCCCTCATGCCAAGTCCCTGTGGGCTACCTGGTGTCCCCCCAGTTACTGCTGGATGTCCACCATATCCAAGCTTGGTCCCTCAATGTCATCAGGTCCCCATCTATCAGTTGGTGGCCTCCCATGGGACCTTGTCTTAGCTGATCCACTTATGCTGGGTGGTGTCCTCCCATGCCACCACATCTCACCCCGGCTTGGTCCTTCAATGCCATCAGGTCCCCATGTACTGGCTAGTGTTTCCTCCATCCCACCTTGGGTCCCCCATACCACCCAGCCCCAGTATGGCAACTGGTGACCGCTCAGAGGAGCTTGCTCCTCCATCCCACCTTGGTCTTCTCTTGCCAACTGGTCCCCATGCACTGGGTGGTGTCACCACATCTCATCCCAACTTGCTCTTGCCTCCACCACAAGATCCCCACACACCTCTTGGTGTTCCCCCATCCCAACTTTCCCCCTCCACCCCACCCAGCACCCCTTAAGCAGTCCTTTCTCCTCTCATCCATGTGGCAGCTGCTGTCCCACCATGGGAGCTTGCTCCTCCATCCCACCTTGGTCTTCTCTTGCCAACTGGTCCCCATGCACTGGGTGGTGTCACCACATCTCATCCCAACTTGCTCTTCCCCCCACCACAAGGTCTCCACACTCCTCTTGGTGTTCCCCCATCCCAACTTTCCCCCTCCTCCCCCCCCAGCACCCCTTAAGCAGTCCTTTCTCCTCTCATCCATGTGGCAGCTGCTGTCCCACCATGGGAGCTTGCTCCTCCATCCCACCTTGGTCTTCTCTTGCCAACTGGTCCCCATACACATCTCATCCCAACTTGCTCTCCCCCACCACAAGATCCCCACACGCCTCTTGGTGTTCTCCCATCCCAACTTTCCCCCTCCACCCCACCTCAACCATTCGTTTCTCCTCTCATCTGTATGGCAGCTGCTGTCTCACCATGGGACCATCTCCTCCATCCCACCTTGGTCTCCTCTTGCCAACTGGTCCCCATACACATCTCATCCCAACTTGCTCTTCCCCCCACCACAAGGTCTCCACACACCTCTTGGTGTTCCCCCATCCCAACTTTCCCCCTCCACCCCACCCAGCGCCCCTCAGCCACTCCTTTCTCCTCCCACCGTTGAGGAAGCCCTCGAGGCTGAAGAGCTTGGTCTTCTTCTCCCTCTCGATGGGGTTGGGCGCGTCCCGCCGGGTGGCGCAGGGCCCCGTCCAGAAGACCTTGCACTGGCAGAGGCGGATGGCGTAGATGTCCTGGCCCTGGAGCTCCAGGATGAGGCCCCGGTCCAGCACGTCCAGCAGCTGGTGGGTGTAGAAGCGCTGCTTCTCGTTGGGGATGCCGTCGGTGGGAGGGAAGCGAACCTGCTCCAGGGTCAGCGGCCCAAAGAGCTCCACCTGCTCCTGGGTGGGCTCCAAGCTGCTGTGGAAGAGGCGGCAGCCGTGGGGGTTGCTGATGGTGAGCACCGAGACCTGGCGCCCGCGGTACTGGAACTTCAGCTCCAGGTCGGTCACTGCCAAAGGGGCGCGGAGGTGAGCCGCCCATCCAGGGTCTGTGCCACGGCCACCACCACCCAACCCTTCATAGATAACCCAAACCCGTGCTCGCCACCTTCCAACCATCCCCATGGACACCTCACATCCACAGCCACCACCACCCAACCCGTCATAGATAACCCAAACCTGTGCTCGCCACCTTCCAACCACCCCATGGGTACCTCATACTCGTTGCCACCACCATCCAACCATCCCATGGCCACCACCATCCAACCACCCCATGGGCACCTCATGCCCATGGCCACCACCTTCCAAACACCCCATGGACACCTCATGCCCACAGCCACCACCACCCAACCCTTCATAGATAACCCAAACCCATGCTTTCCACCTTCCAACCATCCCCATGGACAGCTCACGCCCATGGCCACCACCACCCAACCCTTCATAGCTAACCCAAATCCGTGCTCACCACCTTCCAACCACCCCATGGGCACCTTATACCCATTGCCACCACCATCCAACCACCCCATGGATACCTCATGCCCATGGCCACCACCATCCAACCACCCCATGGGCACCTCATGCCCATGGCCACCACCTTCCAAACACCCCATGGACACCTCATGCCCACAGCCACCACCACCCAACCATTCATAGCTAACCCAAACCCATGCTTGCCACCATCCAAACACCCCATGGACACCTCATGCCCATGGTCACCACCATCCAAACAACCCATGGCCACCACCACCCAACCATCCCATGGCCACCACCATCAAACCATTCATAACTAACCCAAAACCATGTTTGCCACCATCCAACCACCCTATAGCCACCTAGTACCCATGGCCACCACCATCCAACCACCCTATGGCCACCACCATGCAACCATCCCATGGCCACCTCGTATCTATGACCACCCAACACCCACAGCCATCTCTGTTCAGCCACCACATGACCACCCCACCCCACCCTGGTCCTTACAGGGCAGCATGTGGGGACTGATGAGCAGGTTGGGGATGGTGTTCCCCATGGGTGCCATGGGACATGCAGCTGAGGGTCCCAAGGTGCTCAGAGGAGGTCCCACCTCAGTGAGGGTGGCTGAGGACATCTCAGGGGTCCCATGGGTGCCCCCCAAGACTGGAGTTGGTGGCATGAATGGTCCCAAGGGGCAACCACTGCCCAGCTGGGTCTCTTCTTTGGGCCAAGAGTAGGGTGGCAGCAGGTCTGCCCCATGCTGGGTGTCTGGAACACAAACACAAGGTCAGAAGGTGGCCACGGCCACCCAAAACTATCAGGTGGGCACATCTCATGTCCTCTCATGCCATCTGACCACCCTCACCCATTTGATGTCCCTCACTCACCACTGATGCTCAGGGACATCATTTTATGGAGCTGCAGGGAGGAGAATGAGGTGGTTATGGGGGAAGGGTGCATGGGCCCACCTGGAGGTGGCCCCAGTTTGGAGAAGCCCCTACCCTGACCCACCCCCAGCAGGTACCTGGTTGACCTCCTCCTCCTCGACGCAGTCATAGTCATCATCAAGCACCTCGTCTACAAGGAGAGAAGGGGTGGAGACCTCATGGGGTGCTGGGAACTTCATGGGGTGCTGGGGTTATGTGGAGTGCTGGGACCTTCATGGGGTGCTGGGGTTATGTGGGGTGCTGGGACCTTCATGAGGTGCTGGGACTTCATGGGGTGCTGAGGTTATGAAGGGTGCTGGATCTTCATGGGGTGCTGAGGTTGTGAGGAGTGCTGGATGTTCATGAGGTGCTGGGGCCTTATAGGCTGGTGGGACCTCATGGGAGTGTGCCAGGACTTTGTAGGGTTCTGGATCCTTAGGGGATACTGAGACTATGAGGGGTGCTGGACATTCATGGGGTGCTGAGGCTACATGGGGTGCTGGATCTTCATGAGGTGCTGGGACCTTACAGGCTGGTGGAACCTCATGGGAGTGTGTCAGGACTTTGTAGGGTGCTGGATCTTCATGGGGTGCCGAGCCCTCATGGGGAGCGTGCGCGTGGTTGCTCATGGGGTGCTGGATCCTTGTTGGGTTCAGGAGCTGTGGGTGGTGCTGGGACTTCGTGGGCTGGTAGATCCCCGCCGAGTGCTGGATCTTCGAGGGGTTCTGAGACCTCAGGAGTCGGCATCACAGCCAACCCTCCTCTCCCTCCAGCACCTTGACTTCTCCCAGCCCAGCCCAGCCCAGCCCATCCCAGCCCTGGGTGCTGTACCTGTGCCCTCCGGCGGCCCCTCGCAGATCTCGTAGACCTTGTAGGGCTGGAGGGGGGTGGCCTTGGTGCCATCGAAGAGCAGGCGGAACTCGCGGCTCTTGTTGAGGGCGCAGCGCAGGTTTGCCTTCCACTTGGCCGGGTCCGGCTCGTCCACCCCCGCACGGAACTTGCCTGTCTCCTGCGCCCACGCCTGGGGCCGCACACGGCGGCGTCAGCGCCACCGCGCCCCGGGACGCCACCGCCACTCCGCTGCCACCAACCCCTGCGCCACCTCTGGGAGCCGTCATCTCCATCTTCGCCCCCATCGCCACGTCCTCGGCTCTCCTGGGCACCTCAGCGCCACGTCTCCTGACCCACTGCCACCCCAGCACCCCACCTCCCAGGTCCCCATTGTCACGCCATCACTCCATCTCCCATGTCCCTGTTGTCACCTCATCACTCCACCTTCCATGTCTCCATTGTCATCTCAGCACCCATTTCCCATATCCCCACAGCCACCTCAGCACCCCACCTCCTAGGTCCCCATTGTCACGCCATCACTCCATCTCCTATGTCCCCATTGTCACCTCATCACTCCATCTCCCATGTCCCTGTTGTCATCTCATCACACCACCTTCCATGTCTCCATTGTCATCTCAGCACCCATTTCCCATATCCCCACTGCATCATCACCCCATCTCCCATATCCCCACTGTCACCCCAGCACCCCATCAGCACACCACCTCCCATGTCCCCATTGTCACCCCAGCACCCCATCAGCACCCCATCCCCCGTGTCCCTATTGTCACCCCAGCAGCCCCAGCACCCCACCTCCCATGTCCCCATTGCCACTCCATCACTCCATTTCCTATATCCCCATTGTCACCCCAGCACCCTATCAGCACCCCGCCTCCCACATCCCCATTGTCACCCACCCCATCTCCCATGTCCCCAATGCCACCCCACCACCATCATGCCATCACCCCTGTCTCACTTCCCTATTGTCACTCTGTCCTCTCATTACCTCCATCCTGGACTTCTGGCGTCCCCCCCATCACCTCACCCCATGTCCCCTTGGTCACCCCATCACCTGTCTCATGCTCCCCCCCTGTCATCTCATCCCACCTCTCCTTTGTCACTTTGTCACCTTGTCACTACACTGCCCTTGCCCCATGTCATAGAATCATAGAATCAGCCAGGCTGGAAGAGACCTCCAAGATCATCCAGTCCAACCTATCACCAAGCTCATCCATGTCCACTTGGTCATTCCATCACCTCACATCATGTTGTACTGTCCCTTCGTCACCTTTTTGCCCCTATCCCATGTCCCCATTGTCACTATCCCCCCATCACCCTATGTCCCTATAGTCACTTTGTCACTCCTTTACCACCGTTCCCTCTCTACTTTGTCCCTTGCACTCCATCTAACATTGTCCCCATCCCACCTACCCATTTGTCACCTCAACACCTGTCTCATGTCTCCATGGTCACTCTGTCCCCTCATCACCCTCATCCTCGGCTCCTGGTGTGTGTCCCCCCCACCTCATCTCCCATCCCCACTCTCACTCCACTCCCCTATCCCATGTCCTCACTGTCACTCTGTCCTCTCATCACCTACATCCTCAGTTCCTGGTGTGTGTCCCCACCTCATCTCATGTCCCCACTCTCACTCCACTCCCCTATCCCATGTCCCCACTGTCACTCTGTCCTTCCATCACCCTCATCCTCGGCTCCTGGTGTGTGTCCCCCACCTCATCTCCCATCCCCACTCTCACTCCGCTCCCCTATCCCATGTCCCCACTGTCACTCTGTCCTTCCATCACCCTCATCCTCGGCTCCTGGTGTGTGTCCCCCACCTCATCTCCCATCCCCACTCTCACTCCACTCCCCTATCCCATGTCCTCACTGTCACTCTGTCCTCTCATCACCTACATCCTCAGTTCCTGGTGTGTGTCCCCACCTCATCTCATGTCCCCACTCTCACTCCACTCCCCTATCCCATGTCCCCACTGTCACTCTGTCCTTCCATCACCCTCATCCTCGGCTCCTGGTGTGTGTCCCTCACCCTCATCTCCCGTCCCTACTCTCACTCCACTCCCCTATCCCATGTCCCCACTGTCACTCTGTCCTTCCATCACCCTCATCCTCGGCTCCTGGTGTGTGTCCCTCACCCTCATCTCCCGTCCCTACTCTCACTCCACTCCCCTATCCCATGTCCTCACTGTCACTCTGTCCCCCCATCACCCCACGGTCACTTTGTCACCCCATTGCCATCGTTCCCCTTCCGCACCCCTCGTCCCCGCCCCAGCTTCCGCCGCCGTGTCGCGATACGGGCGCCGCCCGCTGTCCCCCTCACCCTGAAGATGCTGTGCTGGTCGCCGTCACCGGGGTGGCGTGTGGCATGTCGCCAGGGGATGGCGAAGCGGCGGCGCTGGGGGTCGAGCCAGTGCAGCCCCGGGAAGAGGCCACTGCTCACCTGCGCCACCAGCCAGGGCTTCAGCCGCGCCCGCCGCGGCGCCGACATGTCGCGACAGGCGTGGCGACCTGGGGCGACAGCGGTGGGGACAGAGGGTGAGAGGGCGGCGGCGGCGGTCGGCTGGGGACAAGCGTGCGCGTGAGGGGCTCAGAACGGGAGATATCGCGACACGGCGTGAGGGGGCGAGGGCCGGCCCTGTCGCGACAGGAGCCTGTCACAGAGGGTGACACCTGGTTCTGGTGCGACACGTCCGAGACGCGGAGGCCTGAGGGCATTGTGACACGTGTGAGGGATGGGTCATGTCGTGACAGATGCGAGGGGCTGAGCACTGGAGATATCGTGACACATGTGAAGGGGCTGAGAAAAGGGCATGTCGTGACAAAGGGAGAGACCCAGGCAGCTGATGGCAGCTCTGAGCGGCTGAGGACTGGTTCTGTCGTGACATGTGTGAGGGGCTGAGGACTGGTACTATCGTGACATGTACAAGAGGCTGGGGCCCAGTTCTATCGTGACATTTACGAGGAGCTGAGGCACAGGTCTATTGTGACATGTATGTGAAAGGCTGAGGACTGGGTCTGTCACGACATGAATGAGGGGCTGAGGACTGCTCTTATTGTGACATGTGTGAGGGGCTGAGGTCTGTTCCTGTCATGACATGTGTGAGTGGCTGAGGTCTGTTCCTGTCATGACATGTGTGAGGGGACTGAGGACTGCTCCTATTGTGACATGTGTGAGGGGCTGAGGACTGCTCCTATTGTGACATGTGTGAGGGGCTGAGGTCTGTTCCTGTCATGACATGTGTGAGGGGACTGAGCACTGCTCCTACTGTGACATGTGTGAGGGGACTGAGCACTGCTCCTATTGTGACATGAGTGAGGGGCTGAGGACTGCTCCTATTGTGACATGTGTGAGGGGGCTGAGCACTGCTCCTATTGTGACATGAGTGAGGGGCTGAGGACTGCTGCTGTCATGATACGTATGAGAAGCTGAGCACTGGGTCTATTGTGACATGCATGTGAGAGACTGAGCATTTCTCCTGTTGTGACATGTGTGTGGGGCTGAGCACTGCTCCCCTTCTGATGTGTAAGGGGACAGAGAACTGCTCCCATTGTGACATGTGTGAGTGGCTGAGGACTGCTCCTGTCATACACATGTGTGAGGGGACTGAGGACTGCTCCTATTGTGACATGAGTGAGGGGCTGAGCACTGGTTCTGTTGTGACATGTATGTGAGAGGCTGAGCACTGGTTCTATTGTAACATGTATGATAGGCTGAGCACTGCTCCCATTGTGACATGTGTGAGGGGGCTGAGGACTGCTCCTGTCATACACATGTGTGAGGGGCTGAGCACTACTCCTGTTGTGACATGTGTGAGGGGACTGAAGACTGCTCCCATTGTGATGTGTGAGGAGCTGAGGACTAATCCCTTTGTGACATGTGTAAGGAGCTGAGGACTGCTAACATTGTGACATGTGTGAGGGGGCTGAGGACTGCTCCTGTCATACACATGTGTGAGGGGCTGAGCACTACTCCTGTTGTGACATGTGTGAGGGGACTGAAGACTGCTCCCATTGTGATGGGTGAGGAGCTGAGGACTAATCCCTTTGTGACATGTGTAAGGAGCTGAGGACTGCTAACATTGTGACATGTGTGAGGGGCTGAGGACTGTTCCTTTTGTGACATGTATGAGAGTTTGAGCAGTGGTTCTATTATGACACGTGTGAGGGGCCGTGCACTGGTTCTGTTGTGACATATATGAGAGGCTGAGGACTGCTCCTATTGTAACATGAGTGAGGGAAATGTGAGAGGGGCTGAGCACTGGTTCTGTTGTGACATGTATGAGAGTCTGAGCACTGGTTCTATTGTGACATGAATGAGAGGCTGAGCACTGGTTCTGTTGTGACATGTATGAGGGTCTGAGTAGTGGTTCTGTTGTGACATGTGTGAGGTGCTGAGCACTGGTTCTGTTGTGACATGTGTGAGGTGCTGAGCACTGGTTCTGTTGTGACATGTGCGAGGGGCTGAGCACTGGTTCTGTTGTGACATGTACGAGGGTCTGAGTACTGGTTCTGTTGTGATATGTGTGAGGTGCTGAGCACTGGATCTGTTGTGACATGTATGAGAGGCTGAGCACTGGTTCTGTTGTTATATATGTGACGGGTGAAGGACTCCTATTGTTACATGAGTTAGGGTTTGAGGGGCCGAGGACTGGTCCTGTCGTGACATGTGTGAGAGGCTGAGAATTGCTCCTTTGGTGACATGTGTAAGGGGGCTGAGGACTGGTCCTGGTGACATATGAAAGGAGCTGAGGACTGCTCCTGTTGTGACATGTGTGAGGAGTGATGCTATTGTGACATATGTGAGGGGCTGAGAATTGCTCCTGTTGTGACATGTGTGAGGAGTGATGCTATTGTGACATATGTGAGGGGCTGAGAATTGCTCCTGTGGTGACATGTGTGAGGGGGCTGAGGACTGCTCCTGTCGTGTCATGTGTGAGGGGATGAGGACTTCTGTCGTGATATGTGTGAGGGGCTGAGGATTGCTCCCATTGTGACATGTGTCAGCGTCTGAGGACTGCTCCTGTCCTAAGATGTGTGAAGGGCTGAGAACTGCTCCTATTGTGCCATGTGTGAGGGGCTGAGCCGCGGCCGTGTCTCGTCCGGCACTGGCAGCTGTGCCCTGACAGCCATGGGTGCCCCTCCCCTGGTCCCCGCAGGAGGAAGCGGAGTCCCCTGGGGTCACTCGGAGCCGCCCTCCGAAAGCAGAAGTGGCCGCAGCGGGGACACGAGGGAGGGGACACGGACACGGGTAGTGGCTCACGTCCGAACCCCCTCCCAGCCCCCCTGCACGGGGACCGTGATCGTGGGGTGGGGGCGAGCGGCTGGGGGAGGGGTGTCCGTCCCCAGGGAGGGTGACAGGAGGGAAGGGATGGACACCCACTAGACGAGCACCCACTCCACGAGGAGTAACCCCATGGGCACCCACCGGAGTCCCACCCCGCGGGTACCCTCCCCCCGGGCACCGGCCCCTCGAGGACTAATCCCGTGGGAATTAATCGCACCGGAATCCAGTGGCCACCCACCCCCACGGGGACTTTTCTCAAGGGCACCCACCCCCACGGGGACCAATCCCACCGGCACCTACTCTCAGAAACCCACTAAACATCCACCCCACGGGCATCCACCCCTCCGGGACTAAACCCACGGGCACTGGCTTTAGGGACACCCACCCCACGGGGCT
>VWZI01000239.1:50356-70573 GCA_013396835.1 Psilopogon haemacephalus | reverse complement strand
AGGGCTGGGGGATAGGTTGGGCTGGATGAGCTTGGAGGCCTCTTCAAAGCTGGTCTGTTCTATTCTGTTCTAAAACATGATCCCTCTAAGAGCTCCTGTTTCCCTAGGGAGAAATGCCCAGAAGTGGAATGTTTTTCTTAAGGTCAGGCAGGAAGTATCTGCCAAAACCAGGATTAGAAGGCAGATTTGTGGCCAATAGATCCGTGTATAATCCATGAATTTCTGTACTTAGATTTGTAGAATCAAACAGGTTGGAAGAAACCTCCAAGATCTTCCCAGGGAAAAACAATATTCCTCACCTTTCTCCTTGCTCACTGATTCTCCTGCTTCCATTTCTTTTGTGGCTTGCTGCACAGAATTGGTTAGCACTTAGAACTCCTAACTGCTCCTCTAAATTGGTGTGCAACATTCCCAGGAAGAGTTTGTTAAAGGTTGTCTACAAATACAGGTTTTTGCCAGGAAAAGTCACAGAGTCACAGAATCAATGGTTTAGGTTGGAAGGGAGCTCAAAGCTCAGCCAGTTCCAGCCCCCCTGTGCCATAGGCAGGGACACCTCCCACTAGAACAGGTCGCTCAAGGCCTCATCTAACCTGGCCTTGAACACCTCCAGGGAGAGAGCAGCCACAACCTCCCTGGGCAACCTGTGCCAGTGTCTCACCACCCTCACTGCAAACAACTTCCTCCTAACATCCAGTTTCAGTCTCCCGTCTGCCACTTCATACCCATTCCTCCTCGTCCTGTCATTACAATCCCTTTTCAATAGTCCCTCTTCAGATCCTGCAAGGCCACTCCAAGGTCTCCTGGCAGCCTTCTCCTCTGCAGGCTGCAGAGCCCCAACTCTCTCAGCCTGTGCTCAGAGCAGAGCTGCTGCAGCCCTCTCAGCTGCATCTTGGTGGCCTCCTCTGCCCTGGCTCCACCACTTGCATGTGCTGGGGGCTGCAGAGCTGCAGACAGTGCTGCAGGTGGGTGTTTTCTGAGGCAGTTTCTAAGTATTAAAATGCATCCCCTGCACAGAACACTCTGGGTAAATGGGTGGTAAAGGGCTGGAAAAGTTTTATTATTTCCATATCTTTTCATTCTGGCTTTGGACATACAAAGGAAGCTTGCATAAAATTAGGCTTGCTGGGGTTTTTTTTGTTGTTTTTTTTTTTTCCTGCCTGATCAAAATGCTGTAGCATCTGTATGAGCCCCATGAAATTGTGTGGCTGCTGGGGGTCTTCCCGAGAGTTGGTTGAGAGGGAGCAGTTTTATTGTTATGTTGTGTTTCTTTAAAAGGCATTAAACCCATATTTTAAACAAGAAAGGCTCTAAGCAGTTAGAGCAAAACACAGAGAGAGAGAGAGAGAGAGAGAGAGAGAGAGAGATAGAGCCATGCTCTGTAAAGATGACAGAGTGTAATACAGAACGAGTAAGAAACTTTGATATCCCAACTGTAATTGATTCCAGTGATTTGTCTGCCCAGGCCAAGGCAAATAATTGTAACATCTGTCCAAAGCCGACCGCTAGCATGAAAACCTTTTAACGTTTTGCACTTAATAAACTATTTCATACATAAACTACCTTACTGTTTAGATTAAAAACTCCCCAAAATACTCAGCGTCTGCTCCAGCCATTTGAACAAAAAAAAACAACCAAAAGACCAACAACTTTAATAAGTAGACATTGCATAAAAATGACACAATCCAGCAGTTATTTGGGAAGGCCAAGCGTAATCATAAATTCACCATCCACGTTCTCCCCCCACCACACAAAAAAAAAATACTAACCCATATTGTTCTCCCTGGACCTGAAGCAGGGATGACTAATCCAGCTGCTGAGGTCTCCCTTTTTACACATTTGATGGAACACATTGGCGGGCCCCGGCCCCTGCTCCAGCTGCGTGTTTGTGCACGCCGCACACCTGCGGGGCTGACAAATGGCTGTGCTGAGGGTATAACAGAATGGCCCTGGCAGAGAAGGAACTTTCTGGGGTTTGGTGTTGGTAATTCTTGTTTTTCGGGTTTTTTTACATCCACATGGCAGTGAGCTGGAGCTGCCAGCTGAGGCATTTATGTTGCGTGGTGCAGATGCGGGACCGCCCAACCGATTTTTATACCAAGTGCAGCCCAATCTTCTGGTGCGTGCTTGGTGGTGGAGTTGTGTAGTGCTGCATGAGAATGTTCTCATGGCCCAGAGCTTCCACAGTGATAGCTGATGTTGAAGGTGCTTGGGCTCACAGCCTGCATGGAGGGCAGGGGGTGTTGGACTGGATGAGCTCTTTGGATCCTGTGAGCCTGTTTGGATGCTGTGCTTCGGGATGTGGTTTAAGGTAGGGTTATAGGTTGGACTGGGTGACCCTGAGGGGCTTTGCCAACCTGCACGTTTGTGTGATTCTGTTGCAGCCTGTTGTAATAGCCTGGATTTGGGGGGTTTGTTTGGGGCCAAAGGAGCAGCATTCTCTGGCTGTGAGAGGAAATATGTTGCCAAGCTGGTGCAGCTCCTTAGTGCCTCGGCCGGCGCTGGTGGAAGGATATCGCTTCAAACAGGTCGCCGCCACCGCCGCTGCAGGTTGCAAGCACACAGTCGATGGCTTGTACTTCTCAGCTCAGGCACAGATGTCTTTCAATAAGTTGAGGCAGTAATTTCTTCCAATTGCTCAGTTTCCCAGCAGCACATGTCAGCAATCCTGGAGGGGCTGCGGCGAGCAGGCTGCGGGAGCCCTCGGCCCACAGCCACAGCTGCGAACAGGTGAGCGGGCAGAAAGCAATTTGTGCAGCTCGGTGCCTTGTCAGACACAAGACAGACAACCTGTGTTTCGAACAGACTGCAGGCCTGGCATCAGCCAGACAAAAGGCATGGCTACAACTGCAAACAATTCCGAGGTGGACGTATTTTTCCTTGCTGCCATTAGGGTGATTTGTTAAAATTGGAAACAATGAGCGTTATAAATCTGCGCCGAAACTGGAGATAAGATGAAAGAGCGAAACAGGTTGTGAAGTGAGCTGACATCCTTCTGTTGAGAAGCATGCAGCTGGCCTCCTTCCCATCAGCTAGGCCACAATGCTGGTAGGAATACTCACTGCAGGGCTGGAATTATGCTAAGGGCATCTACTTGGCCAAAGGAACAACACTGTTGTGGTAGTTCGGGAAGTTATCTGCCTCCCCCCACCCCCAAGTTTGAAATAACCCAGGCTAGACTCAGCTGGTTGGAAGTTAATAAATGAAGCTTTATATTTACAGCTTTGCACAATGTACAGGCAGATATTTATAGAATAGAATAAGCCAGGCTGGAAGAGACCTCCAAGATCAGCCAGTCCAACCTATCACCCAACCCCAATCCAATGGCACTAAGTGCTCCATCCAGGCTTTGCTTGAACACCTCCAGGGATGGGGACTCCACCACCTCCCTGGGCAGCCCATTCCAATGCCAATCACTCTCTCTGGGAAGAACTTCTTCGTAACATCTAGCCCATATCTCCCCTGGCACAACTTGAGGCTGTGCCCCCTCCTTCTGTTGCTGTGTGCCTGGGAGAAGAGCCCAACCCCACCTGGCTACAACCTCCCTTCAGGGAGCTGCAGAGAGCAATGAGCTCTGCCCTGAGCCTTCTCTTCTGCAGGCTGCACACCCCCAGCTCCCTCAGCCTCTTCTCATTAAAATCCTTCAATTAGCCTTTAGCAGCACAACTGTCAAAGGAGCAAGTTCCTGCTAATGTTCCTCTGGATTGAAGAGTTGACTTTTAAATCCTCTCTGGGATATCATTCTGAGGTGCTGTTAAGTTTTATCAGGACTTCTTTAGCATGTTGGAGTTCTCTCTTCCCCAGATGTTAACACTGAGTATGTACATCAGGACTTGCACTGAGTCACTCAGTTAGTTTGCATCAAACAAGCTCAACGTAGCAGTAACCTAATTGCAGTGAGATAAAAAAAATGCTCTCCCCCAGCCATAGCTACTCCTCCTTCAAATAGAGTATCTGCTCCTTCCACCACTTCTCATGGGCTCTGTAAACTTGTCTTGACCTCAAGACTTCTGCAGCATTCCATGAGGTACTAATCAAGCTAATGTAATGTAGCCCTTCTTCCTGTTCCGTGCAGCCAGCGAGCAGCGAGGTGCAGTAATGCTGGCAGCTGATTCTGTGCTTTGGTTAAATTGATCTGGCAAATTGATTTCTGTGTTGTTTAAAGCTTACCAAGAGGGAGAGGCATGGGTGGCAAGAGATGGGAAGAGTGGCTGGCTGCTTTATGGTGGCATCTGAGTTTGAGAGGATAGGGCTCGGTCTGCTAAGGACCTTGCAGCGTGCTGAAACCCGATCCTGAGCGCGGCGTAGTGATGCCTGTGAAAATGTAATTAATTAGTCCAGCCGTACAGCTCTGCTTAATGATGCAAAACTGCTCACTGAAATACTTCATTTGAGCCATGAAAATTCACTGCTGTTGTTTTAAACAAAACCCAGGAGCAGGCTTACAAAGGGTTTGCTCTCCTCGCTGCTCCTGCCTGTGTTACACGCCGGAGTCCCCCGTGAACGTTGGTGGAATTAAAGAATGCTCTTGTGAGGCTGTTGCAAACTTCTGTCAAAATACAGAATTCCACAGGGAAAGCACGTGCTGAGCTTGAAGAATTCCTCAAATTTCTGACCTATGAAGGAGCATGTTCCAAGCATTTGCTTTAATAAGCAACGTTAAGGAATTGCTGCCCTTTTTAATGGGATTGTGAAAATGCTCATTCTGAGGTTCACCTGTGCCCCTAAAATCTGCTTGTTGCAGGACTGCTCCTGCATTTAGATTTTCTTCTCTTTTCCTGTCTTTTTTTAACCTCTCAGAAATTACTCAGGCTAAGGGACGTTTCCTTCCAGAAAAGATTGTAGGTGGTTCTTCTTTCTTCCAGGGACAATTATATCATAGAATCCTAGAATGGCTCAGGTTGGAGGGGGCCTCAGAGATCATCTCCTCCAACCTCCCCACCATGGGCAGGGATACCTCTCAGCTAGACTCAGCTGCTGTAAGGCCTCATCCAACCTGGCCTTGGACACCCCCACAAAGGAGGCAGCCACAGCCTCCTTGGGCAGCCTGTGCCACACTCTCACCACCCTCACATTCAGCAACTTCTTCCTCAGCTCCACTCTAACCCTGCTCTGCCTCAGCTCCAAACCATTGCCCCTTGGCCTGTCTCAGACCCCCTCAGGAACAGTCTCTCTTCAGCCTTCCTGCAGGATCCCTTCAGGCACTGGCAGCCGCTCTGAGGACCCCCCTGGAGCCTTCTCCTCTGCAGGCTGCACCCTCCCAGCTCCCTCAGCCTGTGCTCACAGCAGAGCTGCTTCAGCCCTTGCAGCATCTTTGTGATCTCTTCTGGCCTCACTGCAGCAGCTCTGTGTCCTCTTTCTGCTGCTGAGGACTCCAGAACTAGAGGTAGGATGGAAGTGGTTTGAGCAGAGCCAAGGGACAGAATCCTCTCTCCTGCCCTGCTGCCAACACTCTCTGGCTGCAGCCAACACACAGCTGCCTGCTGGGCTGCATGAGTGCCTTATGATGGACACATATAATATATATAATTATATGTTATATATTAATTTTCTTTCTTCCAGGGAAGATTCTGTGTCAGTTTTTCTCCTGCCCCTGTCAGCCTGTGTGTTGCTTGTTGACTGTGTAGGCTCTGTGCTGTAGGTGGCAGCCTGGCATTGTTAGGGTGGCAGCATGGCTGGAGGTATTTAGTGCCATTGGATAGGGCTGGGTGATAGATTGGACTGGAGGAGCTTGGAGGTCTCTTCCAAGCTGGCTTGTTCTGCTCTGTGTTCTTCCCTTGCCCTGTGTTCTTCCCTTGCCCTGTGTTCTTCCCTTGCCCTGTGTTCTTCCCTTGCCCTGTGTTCTATTCCACTCTGTTCTACTCTCTGTATGGGCTTTGTGCAATCAGTGTGAAGGTGAGATCACCATCCTCAAAGGATGATTTTAATTTGTGCTGGGGAATCAAGTGCATAGTGTATTTAAGGAAGAAGGGGGGAGTAGGAAAAGTGCATTCATGCAGGTCGCTGTCTGCAGTCCAAATTGGTGATCAGAGAGTCTTTACCCACGTGGGTAATGTGCTGTGCAATATAAGCTGAAATATGTTCCACGAGGGAGGAAAGCGGAATAGGTTACATACGCTGCTCCTAAGTGCAAGGAATATAAAACTCCATTACTCACTTTAAGCAGGTGCTTTTTATAGGAGGCTTTAAAGAAATATAAAACTGCTGGTGAAATGGCTGGGTTTGTGCAGGCACGACTTGACTTTCAGGGCTGTGACCAGATAAAGAGGCTAAGAATATTTCTGCAAACATCTCTGTACCGATTGGAAGGATTAAAGGTTAATATCCTCCTGGCATAAGGAACTGCCGGTCCAGACACTAAATGTGCTGCTGCTCTCCACCGCCCCCAGTAGTGGCTTTGTATTTAAAAGCAAATGTAAACAGCTTGGTTAAACCTAAGGCATTGTGGTTTTAGGCTTATAGCCTAAAGAATGTGCATTGACATGGCTGGGAGGAGGACAGTGGTGCCATAAAGTAATGCAGCAGCATGTAGGAACTGCAGCTGGGTAAGGTGATACTCCAGTTAGGACCCAAACTCATCCTTAAAGGAAGTGAAGTCTTGTCACCTGTGCATGTGCAAAACTACATGTGAAGGGGTAGCTCCTTCCTACTCCTTGAGGCAGCCTAAGAAGGAAAAGTGAGGAGTCTGTTAGTGTATCTTAACCTTTCTCCTTGTGATTTCACAGGATGGCAGGGGTTGGACCTTCAGAGATCAAGTCCAACCCCACTGCCAGAGCAGGAGCACCCAGGTCAGGGCACACAGCAACACATCCAGGAGGGTTTGGAAACGCCCCAGAGGAGACTCCACAGCCTCTGTGGGCACCCTGCTCCAGGGCTCTGCCTCCCTCACCATACAGCAGTGTCTCCTCATGTTGGGGTAGAACCTCCTGGGTTCCAGCTTGTACCCATTGCTCCCTGTCCTGTCACTGAGCACCACCACCAAGAGACCAAAACCTTCAGCCTGACCCCCACCCCTCAGATCCCTCTCAGCCTTCTGCTCTCCAGACTGAACAGCTCCAGGGCTCTCAGCCTTTCTTCACAGCAGAGATGTCCAAGTCCCTCAATCATCCTTGAAGCTCTCCATTGTACTCTTCTCCAGCAGATCCCTGTCTCTCTTGAACTGGGGATCCTCAAACAGGGCACAGTGTTCCAGGTGTGGTCTCACATCTGTCATGTTTTACTTACCCACCCTACTGTCTTCCTACCATTCCCAGTTCCTTTCCAGGCAGTGTTCCCTGCAGCCACCTTCCCT
Organism: Psilopogon haemacephalus; assembly: GCA_013396835.1. Lineage (NCBI taxonomy): Eukaryota > Metazoa > Chordata > Aves > Piciformes > Megalaimidae > Psilopogon > Psilopogon haemacephalus. The sequence continues at coordinate 63,285 of VWZI01000239.1, read as the reverse complement.
GTTCCTCTTTTGCTCAGGCAGCCTAGGGCTTGCCCCCCAGCTGGAGCTGTTCCTGCTGCCTGTTGGAGGTCAGGCAGTGAAAGAGTTAATGACCATACCTGGGCAGGTAGTGCTTTCTGCTTTCTCCATAGCAGTGTCACAGCTCACCTCTGTCCCTTTGAACTGTAACCAACCTTTGCAGTTTCTTTGCTTCTTGAACCTTTACTGTGTCCAACCTCTGGAACCCTCAATTTGTTGACCTTTTTACTGGTCCTTGAGTGTTGTGCCCATAAGCAGTTACCTGTCCCAGACTGAGCTTGTGAGAGGTTGCAGCCATTTGGTGACAGTGAGCAGGTGGCCAGGCCTTGTTGCAGGGAAGCTCCCAACCTTGTGCAGGTCCAGGTGAGATATGCAACTGCACATCTCTTGCATAGTAGGTGTGCTACAGAGCACTTCAAGGTTTGCAGCTGTTCTGGAGAGAGAGGCTTTTGAAAAGAAAGGAAGTACAAACTCCTGGCAACCAGGCTCTGATGGCCAAAGAGCCTACTGAAGTGGGTGTGCCCTGGAGAGATGAGCTCTGCAGTTGAACCAGAAGCTGCTTCTTTTGAGGCTTTGCTCATCCATCCTGTATTTTGCTGCCCTAGAAAGCTGTAAGTGTCCTTTTGGTGTTGCTGTGCACCCTTTGACTAAAAGAGGAGCTGTAAAATGCAGGCTTCATTCCACAGCCTGAGATGTTTTGCAACTTGTGCCTGCGTGCCTTGGAAGAGGAGACATTCAAACTGGCCTGGATTGAACTGGAGGCAGACTTCAGGAAAAAAAACAAACCAGGATATAAAACTACAGTCCAAGGGGTTGGTGATCATATTAGCAAATAATAATGATAAGGTGTGTTTTGATGCGGGCATGGTGAGCTTAGCCTCAGGTGCAGCAAGTGCTTATGATTTTATGCTTCCAGCTCTGGGATGTGTTACCTGGAGAGCAAACTGTCTGCTCTTTCCTCTCTCCATTTCTCTGGTCTTGTCTTTTGCAGTGGAGCTCCTCAAGTCGTAGAGTCATAGAATGGGTTGGGTTGGAAGGGAGCTCAAAGCTCAGCCAGTTCCAACGCCCCTGTGCCATAGGCAGGGACACCTCCCACTAGAACAGGTCACTCAAGGACTCATCCAGCCTGGCTTTTAACACCTCCAGGGAGGTTGTGGAGCACAGAAGCACAGAATGTGATCTTTGATCACATTCTGTGCTTCTGTGCTCCACAACCTCCCTGGGCAACCTGTGCCAGTGTCTCACCACCCTCACTGCAAACAATTTCCTCCTAACATCCCATTTAAATCTCCCCTCTCACACTTCAAACCCATTCCTCCTCCTCCTGCCATCACCAGACCTTGTCAATAGTCCCTCCCCAGCCCTCCTGCAGCCCCTTTCAGATCCTGCAAGGCCACTCCAAGGTCTCCTGGCAGCCTTCTCTTCTCCAGGCTGCAGAGCCCCAACTCTCTCAGCCTGTCCTCAGAGCAGAGCTGCTGCAGCCCTCTCAGCTGCATCTTGGTGGCCTCCTCTGCACTGGCTCCACCACTTGCATGTGCTGCTTGTGCTGGGGGCTGCAGAGCTGCAGACAGTGCTGCAGGTGGGGTGCGAGGAGAGCAGAGCCAAGGGGCACAATCCCCTCCCTTGCCCTGCTGCCCACAGCTGCTCTTGCTGCAGCCCAGCACATGGAGCTAGAGAAATACACTTGGATCTTTCTGTTCTCTTTAAACCCTGTGGCCTTTGGTTGCAGAAGTTCATAGGAAGCCTGAGGAGGCAGAGGCAGGGCTGGGAAATGCCTGCAGATATCCTATCTGCTTCTGGCAAATTCATGTGTGGTGTCTGATACCACACCTTAGATCAAAGAGGATTTTCAGCTTTAAAGAGGCTTACCTCAGGCAAGGCTGGGAATGAGGCTGTGTTGAGGAGACTACAACTAGTAGCTGATCTCTCAGGCTGAGAGCTGATGGGTGTTGGCAGTGGCAGGCACACAGCTGGGTTGCAGTGAGCATTCTCTGAGCCTGCAGCCTTCCTGAGTCACACCAGAGGAAAAGGCTGAACACAAATCCAACACAGGACAGAGCCTCAGCTGTGACAAGAAACCATGCACAGGATGTGCAGCCTGCTGTCGCAGAGTCAGTCAGGGTTGGAAGGGACCACAAGGATGATCTCCTTCCAACCCCTCTGCCATGGGCTGTCCCTGGCAGCCTCTGCCCCTTTGCTCTGCAGCTTCTCTCTTCCTACCTTGGGAAGTGCTTGGAATTCAGGGCTTGTTTCATGTCTCACCAGAGCAAACCTTGCATGAATCTCTGTCAAGAACTGTAGTTGCCAAATGATTTGGTGTGCAGCACCACAAGTACTTCAGTGTTCAGGAGCTGGAAGCACAATTGCCAAGATGAAGCCAACATTTTCTGTTTGCTCTCCTTTCTTAGGAATTTTTCTTAACTGCCTGATAGCTATTAAAGATCATTAGTAGATATTAAAGATCATTAGTAGATATTAATAGATATCTGGGTGAGAGGAACCTCAGCAAGCTCACTGGTGGCACCACACTGTGGGGGGGTAGCTGACACCCCTCAGGCTGTGCTGCCATCCAGTGAGGTCAGGACAGGCTGGGAGCTGGGTGAAGGAGAACCTCATGGAGGTCAGTAAGGACAAGTGCAGAGTCCTGTACCCAGGGGGGAACATCACCAGGCACCAGTAGAGACCATGGGTTGTCCTGCTGGAAAGCACCTCCAAGGAGAAAGCCTTTGGAGTGCTGATGGGCAGCAAGCTCTGCATGGGGCAGCAATGTGCCCTCATGGACTGCAGAGCTGAGGGCATCCTGGGGGGAAAAGTGTGGCCAGCAGGGCTAGGGAGGTTCTCCTGCCCCTCTGCTCTGCCAAGACCACAGCTGCAATACTGGGTCCAGTTTGGGGCTCCCCAGTTCAAGAGAGACAGGGACCTGCTGGAGAGCTGCAAGGATCATTTGGGATCTTGAATGTCTGCTGTGGAGAAAGGCTGAGAGCCCTGGGGCTGCTTGGTCTGGAGAGCAGAAGGCTGAGAGGGATCTGATCAAGATCACCAAATATCTGAGGGGTGGGAGTCCAGATGAAGCCATTGGCCTCTTGGTGGGGGTCAGGGTGAAGCTGTTGTTCTCTTGGTGGTGGTGCTCAGTGACAGGACAGGGAGCAGTGAGTACGAGCTGGAACTCAGAAGCTTCCACCTCAGCATGAGGAGACACTGCTGTATGGTGAGGGTGTTGGAGCCCTGGAGCAGGCTGCCCACAGAGGCTGTGGAGTCTCCTTCTCTGGAGCCTTTCCAAACCCTCCTGGATGTGTTGCTGTGTGCCCTGTCCTGGGTGCTCCTGCTCTGGCAAGGGAGTTGGACTTGGTCTTCTCTGGAGGTCACCTCCAAACCCCATTCTGTGAGTCTGATTTTGTCATTGTTTGGTTTGACTCTTGTAGGGATGGTGCAAAACTCCCAAATGAGTGAATTCTGTAGAGACTCTTTGAAGTCTCTTTATGGCATTTAGGCTCTGTGTGACTATCATGAAATACATATCAGGATGCTGTAATATATTACTGTCTTTAACCTGATGTTCTCTTAATACTTTCCTTGCATGATTATGGCTTTTGGAACAGCTCCTCTGTTACATATGTGAGGAAACGTTCCCATAATTTGCACCAACGTTTGCATAATTAACCAACTGCTTGCCAAGTTCTAACTGACGAATTCCAAGTCACTCCTGCACGAGGAGGGCGAGGGGGAAAAAACATATTAAAATGGTAACTTCTGTTAGTTTTTCCTTTCATGGTTCTTACAGGTGTTGAAACTATTTATTTCTAATTAGCAACTAGATACAGGCTGGGCAGGGACTGGCTGGAGAGCAGCCCTGAGGAGAAGCTGAAGATGAGGCAGCAGTCTGCACTTGCAGCCCAGAAAGCCAAGCAGAGGCTGGGCTGCAGCAGGAGCAGTGTGGCCCAGCTCCCTCAGCCTCTCCTCTTGGGGCTGTGCTCCAGGCCCCTCCCCAGCCTTGCTGCCCTTCTCTCAACACCTTCCAGCACCTCAACATCTCTCTTGAATTGAGGGCACCACAACTGGACACAGCACTCAAGGTGTGTGCTGAGCAGTGCTGAGCACAGGGGCAGGAGAACCTCCCTGCTCCTGCTGCCCACACTGCTCCTGCTCCAGCCCAGGATGCCATTGGCTCTGCTGCCCACCTGGCAGTGCACACTGACTGTACCTCCACCACGTTTTAAAGAGCCTGATAAAAGTTTCATTGATAAAGACCTTCCTCCAGTAAAAACTCCAGCTTTGTTGCCCTTCTCTGGACACCTTCCAGCACCTCAACATCTCTCTTGAATTGAGGAGACCAGGAAGGAGGAGATGAAAACATGAAAGCGAAGAGCTGAGGCAGGTGCCTGTGAAGAAGTGCCCATGCCTGCCTGTGTATACAGATCTTGGTTATTGCCATTTCACAGTGCTCTGGTGTGCATCCCTGGTCGCATCATTCCCCTCCCTCTGTGTGTGTCTGTATTTTAAGCAGCACTTTGGTGTTTGCAGAGGCTCTGCTGCGCTCCTTCGCTTCCGTTTCGAGGCTCTGGCTCCCCGAGCGAAGTGCTGGGGACATCTAAGGGAGAGATAATTAAAGTCTAATTAAAATTTAAAATGCCTGGGCAGAGAGGAGTATAAAAAAATATTTAAATTCGTCAGGCCAGTACATTTGCAGTTTTCTTTTATTAGGTGTGAAATCTAAGAATCCCCTGCCAACTCTGGAGGGCTCAGTGCAGAACGTTGAGCTGAAGTACTGCGGCACATCGTTGGTCAAATGCGCCTCGGGGACCCTGGGAGCCATAAAAATTTGTGCCAAAGCCCCAGGTATGTGCAGCTGGACCATGTAAAACTTTATGGCCTGTAGAGGAGAATTGGGCCTTGCCTTTTTTTACAAGGAGGGTTACTGAAACAAGAATTTGCTCATTGTTCCTATGAATCAGGGGGTTTGGGGTTATTCTGGGCTTTTTTTGGGGGGGAGGGGGGGAAGAGTTTATTCTTCTTGTTCCCAAAGGTGCCAGGATGATGCCTTCTGGCCCCAGGAGAGGTCAGTTTGACACTGAATGAAAGCAGAAAGATTTTTATTTTTTCTTTCTCAATGAGCCAAATATTGACTGTAAAAGCACTGAAGACAGTGGAATAATTCTGCATCTTGCTGTTACATTTTTGCTTCCCTTCCTGACACGATGCTGATGTGTTTATTATTTCATGTCTGGGTTGCCCTTAATGGGAGAAGCAGGTGTTTCACTGGGGACCTCTGGGAGGGCTCTCTGGTAAACAGTCTTTAAATTCCTCTAATAGAATTTTTTTGTTGTTGTTGTTAAGAGCATGCAGGAACTTTTTTGCAGTCAGTGCCTGTGATCTTCTCAGAAGGCAGCTCATGGCAAGGGCATTAAAACTGCAGTGTGCTTAACTGGGAGCTGAGGCCCTTCTGATACGGAGGTCATTTATGGCATTAAAAGATATTTCCATCCCAACTTGAGAAAATAATGGCTGTTTTAAAGAGAATTGGTGACCTCATTTGAAGCCCTCCTGGAGCACCTTCTTGTGGGAGGTGTCCCTGCCTGTGGCACAGGGGGGTTGGAACTGGATGATCTTTGAGGTCCCTTCCAACCTAACCCATTCTGTGATTCTGTGTAAAGGCCTTTACGAGATGGCATTAAGGAAGTTGTTTAGTGCTTTATATGAGATTGTTTTTTTGTGTTTTCTCTGCTGGTCCTGTGCTTGCACTGTTAATAGCTGCACTCTGTGAGTGTCTGTGCTGGAAGTTCATCTTGTTACAGTCAAAGCTGTAAAGAATCTGATCTTCACCTTAGGTGATGGTGGGAAAGAGAAGCTGATTCCTTTGATTCAAGGCCCATCTGACACCAGAGACTTGCACAGCAGTAAGTGGCTCAACGAGAGCAGGAAGCCAGAATCCCTCCTGGCCCCAGATTTGGTGGCCTTCACAATCCAGATTCCACAGTACACAGACTACTGCCCTAACTCTGGTAAGTGCACAGCTCCTGTGCAGCTGCTCTGCTCTCCTGTTGCCTTTTTTCCTTTCCAACAGCATTTCCAACCAAGGGCCTTGCTCTACAACGTGCTGAAGGTCTGTGCTGCTCGTGCTGCACACATTGCACCTTTGCTTCAGCAGGGTGCAAAATGCAACAACCTGGAAGCAGCCTTTTGATGTGTGCAATGCTGCAGTGATTTGTTGCCTTCTAAACTATTCAGGGAGCAGGGTCCATGTTTGTAGAATCCTAGAATTATAGAACCACTGAACCCTAGAATAGCTCAGGTTGGAAAGGGACCTCAGAGATCATCTCCAACCTCCCCACCATGCCCAGGGACACCTCTCAGCTAGACTCAGCCGCTGAAGGACTCATCCAACGTGGCCTGCAACATCCCTACCAAGGAGGCAGCCACAGCCTCCCTGGGCAGCCTGTGCCACACTCTCACCTCCCTCACACTCAACAGCTTCTTCCTCAGCTCCACTCTGACCCTGCTGTGCCTCATCTGAAACCATTGGCCTGTCTCAGACCCCCTCAGGAACAGTCTCTCTGCAGCTTCCTGCAGGATCCCTTCAGGCACTGGCAGCAGCTCTGAGGACCCCCCTGGAGCCTTCTCCTCTGAAGGCTGAACCCCCCCCCAGCTCCCTCAGCCTGTGCTCACAGCAAAAAATCCAAATGTTAGCTGTATTTTTTAATCCCTTCTACCAAAGCTGCCATACCAATTCAAAAGGGTTCACTTACTTTTGCAGGATAATTAATTAAGGATTTGTGTAGATTTTATTAATAATAAATAGATGATTTTAAAAAGATGCTGCAGAGCACACACTTGGCATCATCAAACTTCGTATGGTGATGGATTTAAGTGAGAAAGAAGTTAATATTTTCAGAGAGGCTAATGCAAGGGTGTTATTGGCTTTGTGTGCATAAACATAGAATCAGTCAAGGTTGGAAGGGACNATCTCCCCACCTCCAGCTTTGCTCCATTCACCCTAGTCCTGTCACTCCCTCATAGCCTCTAAAGTCCCTCCCCAGCTTTTTTGTAGCCCCTTCAGACCCTGGAAGGCCACCAGAAGGTCACCTGGGAGCCTTCTCTTCTGCAGCCTGCACAGCCCCAACTCTTTCAGGCTGTGCTCACAGCAGAGCTGCTGCAGCCCTCTGAGCATCCTCGGGGCCCTGCTCTGCACACCTCCAGCATCTCCACATCCCTCTTGTCCCAGGGGCTCCAGCACTGGATGCACTACTCCAGGTGGGCTCTCAGCAGAGCACAGCAGAGGGGCACAATCACCTCCCTGGCCCTGCTGCCCACACTGCTCCTGCTGCAGCCCAGCCTCTGCTTGCCTTTCTGCCCTGCAAGTGCACACTGCTGTCTCACAGCTGACCTGCTTTTGCTGTCTCTGGGCTTTAAACAAAGCTTTTCCCTGCTTTAAGCACCACTGGAATGCATATGGGAAGTACACATGGGTCTGGATTTTGCTGTTGATGTGGTACGTTTGTGTTTTTAGAAGTTCTTCTGTTGCCCTGCTAAGAGCAAGGTCAAACAGGCAGAAAAAAAAACCCAACTGAAAGCAAAGGAATGAGCTGAGCCTGGTGTGAAGCACTAAAGCAGACTGAAAAGTGTGTTCTTGTTTAGGTCACTCCATCTGTAAAGGTTGTCAGTGTCCTCAGAACAGCAACAGTAAGGCACTGTCTGTTGCCATCTTTGGAATGGTTCTGTGGATGTGGAAGTGCCGAGGCAGGCACTGGAGGCACCAAGCTCTGCAGCAGCTGCAGGGTGTTTTTGCAGGGACTCTCATTTTGTGATCTCTTGGAGAGCAACCTCAGCAGGGTTGCAGACCACACTACAGTGGTAGTGCTGATCTGCTGGAGGGCAGGAAGGCTCTGCAGAGAGACCTGGACAGGTGTAATCCATGGGCTGAGGTCAGTGGAATGAGGCTTCAACGAGGCCTGCACTTGGGTCACAACCCCAAGCGATGCTCCAGGCTTGGGGCAGAGTGGCTGGAAAGCAGCCCAGTGGAAAGGGATCTGAGGGTGCTGGTGGACACCCAACTGAGCATGAGCCAGCAGTGTGCCCAGGAAGGCCAACAGCATCCTGGCCTGGATCAACAGCAGTGTGCAGCAGGAGCAGGGCAGTGATGGTGTCCCTGGACTCAGCCCTGCTGAGGCCACAGTTTGAGCACTGAGTTCAGCTCTGGGCACTACAGCACAGGAAAGACCTTGAGGAACCGGAGGGTGTCCATGACAATATTTATTGTTGTTACCAAGTGTTGCATTTTCTGCCTTTTTTGAGGCTCTTTTTGGCTTTCTGACTTTTGCTGTAGACTATTAAGTGTATTTGAAAGGAGCTGTGTACTCAGTGGCTAACCTGCCTGCTCAGAAGCCAGCTCTGCTTCTCGGGGTCAGTGAGGTGACAGCTGTGACTGGTGACAAATCAGTTACAATCAGCTGACTGATGTGCCTAAGCTTTGGTCCCAGGAAATATGAAGAGTACTGGCACAGGGAGTTCCAGAAGCCTGGAACTCTGGATGCCCCCTCGCTGGAGGTGTACACGGCCAGGCTGGATGAAGCCTTGAGCAACCGGAGCTGATGGGGTAGGTGTCCATGCCCGTGGCAGCAGGGGCTTGGAACTGGAGGATCTTTAAGGTCCCTTCCAAGCTAAACCATTCAGTGAATTGTCTGAAGAATGCATTGTGAATGACTCTCTTCGGCTGGTTTTGTTTGTTGGGGTTTTCTGCTTGCTTTACGTACCAATGGGACCGGGCTCCATGGCTGCTTAAGTGGTCTGGGGTTGTATACAAATGATGAGAGAGTGCACTAAAGCCCTCTCTGACAAATGAAGGAGCTGAGGCAATTTAATACAGCAGACCTGGCTGTGCTTTTCACTGGGGCTATGAAAACTCCACAGAGGGAAGACACAAAGTGATAGGAGAGCATAAAATGCCTTTTACTGTCAGTCGCAGTCACTTCTGGGAACTTAAGAAGGCTCTGCTGGAGAATTTGACAGCAAACTCAACCTGTGCTTCAGGGCAACAAAAGGGCCATTTGAGGATGTGCTCCTGGAGGTGGTTGTGCAGCCTTGATGTGATGCTGTTTGAAATAGTTTATCCTCCTAATGTCAGATAAGGATGTCCTGGAATGGGAATCTGAGCTACAGAGAAGGGTGGAGAGAGCACTGCAGGTCTGCTTGTGGAAAGTATGGAAGGAAGGTGTCCAGGAGGTCACCTCCAGGGATGGTGACTCCAGCACCTCCCTGGGCAGCCTATTCCAGTGCCTGACCACCTGCTTAGGAAAGAACTTCCTCCCAACATCCAATCTAAACCTCCCCTGATGCAACTTGAGGCCATTTCCTTTTGTCCTGTCATTAGTAATCTGGGAGAAGAGACCAGCACCAGCCTCACTACAACCTCATCTTAGGTGCATAGAATCACAGAATGGCTTAGGTTGGAAGGGACCTCAAAACTCATCCAATTCCATAGGCAGGGACACCTCCCACAAGAACAGGTTGCTCAAGGACTCATCCAGCCTGGCCTTGAACACCTCCAGGGAGGTTGTGGGGCACAGAAGCACCCAATGTGATCTTTGATCACATTGGGTGCTTCTGTGCCCCACAACCTCCCAGGGCAACCTGTGCCAGTGTCTCACCACCCTCACTGCAAACAATTTCCTCCTAACATCCAGTTTCAATCACCCCCCTGCCAGTTCAAGCCCATTCCTCCTCATCCTGTGGTTACATGCATGCAGTGTAATGCCGAGAAGGGCAGCATTACCTGTGTGATGTGTGGCACAGCCAGGCAGAAGGAGTATTATGGGTAAGAGGTAGACAAGCTGCAGGTCACTCCAGCAGAGTGTTTGACTCTGTGGTGCACAAAGTGCCCTATTATTAGCACAGTGGAAAACTGATGGGAGTGTGGCAGAGGAGGTGCTAGGGACAAAGGGTGTAGATAGGATTGTGGCAGCCTGCATGCTGGCCTGCTAGTTCTGGAGACCTCTGTCCCGTGGAAAACTGCCTGAGATGTGTCTCTCTGCATAGCTGTGAAAAAGCAGTGGTTACACTCCCCAGGCTTTATCAAAACTGCAGCATGGAAAAGAAATACGGGAGAGGAGATGATTCCATCACCCCAGGGCTTGGGAAGGTCTTCTTACTGCTTCTCTGAAGTAACTCTGGCTTTATTAACCCCGGAGCAGAGCTGCAGACCTTGTTTGTTTCACCTGGCCGTGGAGAGAAGGAGATTTCCAAAGGACTGCTGGTGTTAGGACTTAATTAGGAGCAGCTGTCGAATAGATGAGGTGAGCTGATTAAGCTCTATTTGCTTTGCTGCATGGAGTAATTGGGAGTGCGTGCACAGCTGGGCTAGGGAGGGCTTTTATGACACATAAATCAAGAGGAACTAAAACAAAAAAAAAAAATTTAAAAAGCACAATTAATAAATAGTTCTCTTGGAGATCAGCTCAACTACTCAGTCCTGCAGCAGTGAAGTAAACAGAAGTACCTGTGGCCATGTCTGGTGAACTGGTAGGGCCAGCAGAGCAAGGGAGGAGTCAGAGGGCTTCTCTGCTTTGGGAAAGCTGCAGGAAGGCTGAAGCGCCAAATACCCTTGGCAAAGCTGGGATTTATCACTTAAGGGATGTTTCTTCTCCATTCATTTGGGATTTATTTTTTTGCCACTCTCAGTATTTTCTAGGTTTAGATCAGATCCTCTGTCAGTATTTTGAGGGTTTAGATCAGATGCTTCACCCCCTCTCTCTATTAGTCCTCAGTCTTTTTAAGACTGAGGAAACAAATCTCCAAGTGCCATAGGTGCTGTACCAGCAGGAACAAGACTTTATTTTCCCCTTTTCCTAAACCAGCTGATTTTTTTAATCTGCAAGCTGATCTTTTTATCTGCAAGAGCTTATTTGGAGACTGAAGAAACAAATCTCCAAGTGCCATAGGTACTGTAACAGCAGGAACAGGACTTTTTTTCCCCCTTTTCCTAAATCAGCTGATTTTATATCTGCAAGAGCTTATTTGGAGACTGAAGAAACAAATCTCCAACTGCCATAGGTGCTGTACCAGCAGGAGCAGGACTTCTTTTTTTTTTCCTTTCCTATCCTAAACCAGCTGATTTTATATCTGCAAGAGCTTACTTGGAGACTGAAGAAACAAATATCCAACTGCCATAGGTGCTGTACCAGCAGGAACAGGACTTCTTTTTTTTTTTCCTTTCCTGTCCTAAACCAGCTGATTTTATATCTGCAAGAGCTTACTTGGAGACTGAAGAAACAAATCTCCAAGTGCCATAGGTACTGTACCAGCAGGAACAGATCTTTTTTTTCCCCCTTTCCTAAACCAGCTGATTTTATATCTGCAAGAGCTTACTTGGAGACTGAAGAAACAAATATCCAACTGCCATAGGTGCTGTACCAGCAGGAACAGGACTTCTTTTTTTTTTTCCTTTCCTGTCCTAAACCAGCTGATTTTATATCTGCAAGAGCTTACTTGGAGACTGAAGAAACAAATCTCCAAGTGCCGTCGGTGCTGTACCAGTAGGAAGAGGACTTCTTTTTTTTTTTTCCTTTCCTATCCTAAACCAGCTGATTTTTTTTTTTTAATCTGCAAGAGCTCACTTGGGAGCAGATTTTGGGTGTTTGTTTTTATGCATACACCCATGCCCCCCAACTGATGCATACACCTATGCCCCCCAACTCCCCATTTCTGGCAGTGAAAGAGTGGGGATGCTGCAAATCCTGGCTTTTTAAGAGCAGGAACAAAGATAATTTGAAGTTCCCAGCTCTTTAATTCAAGGGTAGTAAATAAAATCCAAACACCACCACTCCCTCCACCCCCTCCGAAACGACCTCGTAAAAGAAAATTAATAAAGTGCTCTGAATTCTTTGTGAAAGCTGCGACCCAGCGAGCGAGGAAAAGCCTTTAATATATTGGAGCAATTAAAGACAATTCACATTTGTGGCTGGAGCATGAACGTGTAAAAAATTATACCCATCTATCTTCTTACATTTCCTTTTCTTTCCCCCAGGATTTCGCTATGTACTTTATCTGTAATTGTTGCCAGTTTTCTATCAGGTTCCCACTGGGCTTTCTGGTGCAAAAAAAACCCCAAAAAAGTCTTATCCTGCTGATGACAGAGCTTGCCTGAGTGATTTCATGCTCTTAGCATTTTTTTTTTTTCTTTTGGTCCACGGGAATTAGGGGCAGAGCAGAGCTGCAGCTGAACACGGCATCTAGTTCTTGTAATTTGGAAGCTCAGCCTCTTGTTATTGGAACTAAATGAAGAGATGCAGGTGTTCTCCAGTTCAGCTCCTTGGGGATTTTTTGGGGGTTTGGTTTTGGGGTTTTTTTTGGTTTTTTTTTTTGATGGTAGATGCTGGAAAAGCAAATGCATGTGTTTTCCAAGAGCTGAACAGCAGCTGTGGACGAGGATTTATGCTTTTCTCAGAACTTTGGGGATTTCAAAATGTTACATTTAATCACATGCACAGAAAGGAGAGCAAATGTTAAAGATGTTACATATAAAACTTAGAGGGGTGTGTGTGGGGGGGGTGTGTGCTGATCTCTTTACCATACCCAGCTAGTTGTGGGAATAGAGGAACAAAGTAATCTTTAATCTTAATACCAACAGTTTCAAAAGGATTATGATAGTTGCCAGGGCTCTGCTCTTTCCAGAGCTCTATTTTTTTTTTTTTTTGCAGTGCACAACGTTAATGTCCTCTTAATTGCTTTTAAAATGTGGCTTTGCTCTTATTTTTGCCTTGGAAAAACAGGAATGCCAAACAGGGTAGGACCCTGCCAGCACAGGGTTCCTGTAGCCTCGCACTGGGGCAGGACAGCTCAGGTTTCCTGTAGCCTCACGCTGGGGCAAGGTGAATTTAAATTCAAAGGAGCTTACATTTTTGGGAGTGTTTTCCCCCCCC
>VWZI01000239.1:21205-41935 GCA_013396835.1 Psilopogon haemacephalus | reverse complement strand
AGCCTGGATGGGCACTGAGTGCCACTGGCTAGGGCTGGGGGATAGGTTGGGCTGGATGAGCTTGGAGCTCTCTTCCAACCTGCCTGATTCTGTGGTTCTAAACTAACTGAGTAAAACTGTAGTGCAGGTTGCAACCAGTTTATGAAGTGATTTTAATGGCAAGCCAGGAAATAAGGTGCACTGGGCTGCATTTTGGAGTTTGGCAAAAGCTCTAATCAAAAGAATAATCTTCCTGCTATGGATTCTGTTGGCTGGGAAGGCTTTGCTCAGCAGTTTGGAGCTGGTAGTGCTGTTTGAGTTTCTCCACTGGTGGCACAACCCAGACCTGAGCGTGAGCCTGTCAAAGGATGACTTAACCCAACTGCTGGTGCACTTGGAGTGCAGCATCTCTGTCGAGTTAATACAGGGAGCAGTTATGCCCTACTTGAATTACTCATTTAGAAGGGCTGAGCAGCAGCCTGGAGGTGGACTTTGAAATCCTGGGAAAGTAAGATGCCTGCATTCAGATGCCTGAAGTCTCTGCTTCAGAGCAGCTGTGAAACGTTGGAAGTGAGATGTCAGCTGCTGGCTGCTTGGCTGTATTTTGGCTCTGAAGGGAGATGTGATCATTTAATTGCTAACCAAGGGCAGCATTTTAATCACTGCATCCTCCCTTCAAGGCTTTCAGTTTTTCAGAAGCCAGGTGAAGATAGAGGAGTGCAGAATCAGAAGATTCAGCTACTTCTTGCACACTTCTGATTCACAGATTGTTTCAGCTGTATTGTAAGACCTTGTTTGTTTTGTTTGAGCACACAGATTTCTTGCAGTTTTGATGAGGGACTGACACTCCTCTGGGTGCCAAACAGAGCAGAGGGATGGGCAGCAGTGAACAACACTGCCAGCATGCTCACTGAGCACCAGGCTAGTAGCTGCTGAAAGCCATGCAGCAAGAGTCTGTCTCTCTGCACTGTTGGAGTGTTGCACAGTCCTGTGCAGCTGAGTCCTTTGCCAGGTTCCTTCTCTTCAGGGCTCAATGCCATATTTGCTTTGAGAGGACAGACATGTAGGAAAGTACTGCTTGACTTCAGTCTTCCCCCAAATGCTTGGGCACTTTGGAAGTGTGCATCTTATTGCACTTCAACCTGAGATGTTGGGTAAGCTGTTGTGTGCCAGCTTCCTTACCCTTCCCATGCCAGCAGTGCAGAAGCAGCCACTCCTACTGCAGGAGTTCTGCCAGCTGCTGTGCCACCAGGTGAGCACTCACTTTGCTTCTGGCAGGGCAGTCTGAACTGTGTCTTCCTCTTGAATGTTGGAGGCAGACAACACTCACACATTCTGCAGTCAAGGGCTAGTCCTAATCTTCTCTGAGGTATCTCTGCTACTTTCACCTTGCTTTTGGCAATGGAATAGTGTTAAGTATGGGTTGGGTTGCAAAGTGGATCCAAAAAGTGGTCCTGAAACTGATGGTTACAGGAACCAGAAGTGAAGAAAGGGAGCTCCACTTCCCCCCTGCCACTCATCTTGCAGCCTCTGCTGCTGGGTTTTCCTAAGGAGCAAACTGGTTTCCACCAAAGAGTCAGCTCAGGAAATCATAGAATGGTTTAGATTGGAAGGGACCTCAAAGCTCAGCCAGTTCCATAGGCAGGGACACCTCCCACTAGAACAGGTTGCTCAAGGCCTCATCCAACCTGGCCTTGAACACCTCCAGGGAGGGAGCAGCCACAACCTCCCTGGGCAACCTGTGCCAGTGTCTCACCACCCTCACTGCAAACAACTTTCTCCTAATATCCAGTGTCAATCTCCCCTCTGCCAGTTCAAACCCATTCCTCCTCCTCCTGTCATCACCAGACCTTGTCAAAAGTCCCTCCCCAGCCTTCCTGCAGCCCCCTTCAGATCCTGGAAGGCCACTCCAAGGTCTCCTGGCAGCCTTCTCTTCTGCAGGCTGCAGAGCCCCAACTCTCTCAGCCTGTCCTCAGAGCAGAGCTGCTGCAGCCCTCTCAGCTGTATCTTGGTGGCCTCATCTGGCCTGGCTCCAGCATTTCCATGTCCTGCTCGTGATGGGTGCTCCAGAACTGCACACAGTGCTCCAGGTGGGAAATAGGCTTAGAGAAGGTCCCAGGCACACAGGCTTGTGTCCAAGGAAGTTATTTGCTCTGGGGGTATCAGAACACTGCAGCAGGCTGCTCAGGGAGGTGGTTGAGCTCTCATCCCTGGAATTATCCAAGGTCAGGCTTGGCAAGGCTCTGAACAACCTGATCTAGTAGAGGATGTCCCTTGCTGACTGCAGGGGCTTGGGCTGGATGAGCTTTGAAGGTCCCTTCCAACCCAGTGGCTGGCACCACTGGTCTCAGAGCAGTAGTTTAAGAATCACAATGAGCTTAGTTAGCAGGGTGCCAAGGCAAACAATCTTCAGGCTTCTCTTGATCTCCTTCTTCCCTGCAGTGCAGTTTGATGTTTAGTTGCTGCCAGTGTCCAGCCCCACTGTTCCGCTCTGGATCAAGGAGAAGGGCAAATGGTTTGCAGCACACAGGCTTCAGTAGCTCCCAGCCTGGGGAGCAGCAGAAAGCAGCAGAGTTGAAGTTCAGACTTATCTGGTGAATGAGTCTGAGTAGTTTTCTGTGCCATTAGCGGAACAAATTAAACCTGCCCTGGTCGAGTGCACTTCCCTAAAGAGTGTGGTGTGGGAGGATTATCAGGCAGTTACTCTTGCTGCTTTATTGGCAGCAGAGCAGCCTGCAGCCCTGCTTTCCCAGGGCACAGGCACCCTATCAGCCAGCCCAGAAGTTCCCCTAAGAAATTTATGAAGTGGTATGAAAGTAAATTACTGAAGAGCCATCAAAGCAAGTATGTTATTAATTGACAATTTATTGACTTCATCCTTACTGCTCGTTGAAAGGAGGGGGTGGGGGTGGGGGGGGTGGAAAGGATTAGTGTTCAGCCTACACTCAAGAACTGTGTGAGGTCTTCTGAGTGATATTTCAGTTAAGCTGTAATTAATTAACTTAATGGAGCCGATGGTATTCAAAGGGTAAAAGCACACTTACTCTGAGGCATCTGTGGAAAGAAGAGGCAATGTAAATGAGCAATGGAAAGTGTGAAACTGCTTCTGCTTAGGGGAAGAGAGGAGCACCAGCATTCTTTGGGCTGAGAATCCTGCTCCTTGCTCAAGTAACCCTCACTACCTGCAGAAGAACTCCTGGGTCTTTAGCCTTCAGCAGGTTCAGATCAAAAATAGATTGCTGCTCATGCAACTGGTCCATTTCTTGCTGCTCTTCATCATTCTACTGGACCATTTCTTTCTACTCTTCATCATTCTACTGGATCATTTCTTGCTGCTTTTCATTCTCCTGAACCATTTCTTGCTGCTTTTCATTCTCCTGAACCATTTCTTGCTGCTTTTCATTCTCCTGAACCATTTCTTGTTGCTCTTCATCATTCTACTGGACCATTTCTTGGTGCTCTTCATCATTCTACTGGACAATTTCTTGCTGCTCTTCATCATTCTACTGGACCATTTCTTGGTGCTCTTCATCATTCTACTGGACAATTTCTTGCTGCTCTTCATCATTTTACTGGACAATTTCTTACTGCTCTTCATCATTCTACTGGACAATTTCTTACTGCTCTTCATCATTCTACTGGACCATTTCTTGGTGCTCTTCATACTACTGGATCATTTCTTGCTGCTTTTCATTCTACTTAACCATTTCTTACTGCTCTTCATCATTCTACTGGATCACTTCTTGCTGCTGTCCATTCTACTGGACCATTTCTTGGTGCTCTTCATTGTGCTGGACCATTTCCTGGTGCCTGGGTTTGACACCTGTAACTCAAGCAGCATCACAGCTGGCTTTTCTTGTTTGTTATTTTCTCTGTGTTAAAAGAGCAGAGTGAGTGCAGCAGAAGGAAACTTATCTTGTGTTAGTTCTTTATCCTTATAGTTTGTTTTTTTTTTTCCTTTTCTTTCTGTGAGCTTACTGATCCTGGCTAATGATTTCCCTTCTGCGCATCAGTTCAGCTGTAAAAATGCATCTTGTTATCCACGCACAATGCTTTTGGGGGCTTACCATAAGAGTATTTTGAGACTCTTGCTGTGAAGGAATTGCACAGTGGCAGTTGTTCTGTGTTAACTGTTAGTGAGCATGCTGTAGGTTGGGGTTTGGGTTGGTTTTTTATTAGCATCTAATATTTGAGTTTTTAATTCCTTCTAAGAGCAGATGGAAGCGGAGGTCTCCTTAAGCACTGAACCCCCCTGCCCCGAGATGGCTTTCCTTGTGCAATTTCAATTCAGACAGACAGCTTTTTTTCTTTTTAAATGTCAGTCTTAATTAAGACACGTAAATTTAATGAGAAGAATGTTTCCCCTGTTATTAATAGTCCCCAAAGCCTCCCTCACGTAGCACACTTTGAACTCTCTCCCCCTTCTGC
Source organism: Psilopogon haemacephalus (assembly GCA_013396835.1). Classification (NCBI taxonomy): domain Eukaryota; kingdom Metazoa; phylum Chordata; class Aves; order Piciformes; family Megalaimidae; genus Psilopogon; species Psilopogon haemacephalus. Next base: position 37,528 of record VWZI01000239.1, on the reverse strand, counting down.
CTGCCTCTGACACCAGCGAACTTCTGCTGTTGCTTTGGGTGGCTGATGTGGGGGTTTGCCAGGGAGGAGGACTGCTTGGTTTTGACTGAGGGCTGAATGCCTTGAGAACATAGCACTGTGAGCAGCCATTCACAGTGGGAGCTATTCCAGGAGACTTTGCTTCACTATCAGGGTTTCTTGGCCACCCTCCCCATGACAGCAGCCTCCTGCAAATCTGCTTAATCAGTAACACTGTTTTGAAAATAAACATTGTGGAAGGCTCTGTCCTGTTCTATTAGCAGCTCCTAGCGTCCTAAATAAATCTAAGTAAGTCTTTTCTCAGTCACCCATGATTTACTTTCCCCCTCTTTGATACTGTCAGTTTCACCTTACCCTGTTCATGGGGCTTCAACTTTGATCTCAGCTAATTGCCATTAAATTCGCGGCGCTTACCGACTTGGCAAGCTGGAGCACGTCAGTGCTGCTCATCAGGAGGAGGCCAGCCCCTGAGTCCATCCCCTCTGGGCATGGCCTTGCTTGTGGAACAGCAGAATGAGCTGAACAGCTTTGCTTGTGCTGCTCATGCATCTCCCACCTGAAAAATCAGTACCAGCACAGTCCTGCGACTGCAGCTTTTGGAGTGTGGTTACGACTTGGGACAGAGCTATACTGAAAGATGTTTTTTTCCCCACCCTGTGGTTTCAGGTGAACCTCCCATCCCACAGTGGGATTTCACACAAGGGCTTTGGAGCATCTCCTTGGGTCAGAGAAAGATTTTTGTCTTGTTTGGTGGCTCCTTACAGTGTAAATGTTGCTTCTGCCTGCTCAGGCTATTGAAGGCAGGAGAACCTCCCTGCCCCTGCTGCCCACACTGCTCCTGCTCCAGCCCAGGATGCCATTGGCTCTGCTGCCCACCTGGGCACACTGCTGGCTCTTGTTCAGCTCCTATCTCCCAGCACCCTCAGGTCCCTCTCTGCCTGCCTGCTCTCAGCCACTCACCCTAGCATCATCTGATGGAAGACAGGCACTAAACTTGGGAGGAAAAATTAACCCTAGCAAAAAGCCTGCATTGCTCGAGTTCAGTGCTTGGTGCAGTTCTGCTGCCTCTGTTGTTTTCCTGGCTAGTAACTTCTCTTCAGAATCAGTTTAGCAAGAGCTGCTTCACTGTCCCATCACTGCTCAAATGACTTCACACCACAACAAATTGCTCCTGAATGCTATGCAAGAAAACCCAAGCAGAGCTGAGCCAGGTGCCAGAAGAAGCACAGCCACCTGTGGAGGTGGAAACCTCTCCTCGAGTGACTCAGTCTCCTCTTCCTGCCATGCCACCCAGGTGGAGCTGCTGGGAGCTGCACTACCTTTAGACATTCACAACAACCTCAACATGAAAGGTTCCAAACTGCTCCATGCATGCTCAGGGTCGGTTTGGTTCCTTGGAGCCCTCCAGCTCCTTTTGGAAGGCTGCAGTGTGAGAAGTTTCTGCTTGTTTGTTTGGGGTTTGTCAGGCAGATTTTGCTGACAGGCTGCTGGTAAGGGTCAGGTCAGGAGGACAGATTTAAATAAGGCTGCTGCTCCTTTGAGTCAAGCTTTAGTTCTTTTTTTTTTTTTCTCTCCAGAAAAATCAAAGTGTGATGAGAGACAGTTAAATACAGCAAGAGCTGAGAGAGCTGTCCAGGCTACAGGCACCAGACCACCCAGGCCTTGGACCACCCAAGGGACCAGAACAGGCAGTTCCTGAAAGAGGAGGCTTCTGGCTGGAGGTCGAACAAGTTGTGTTGCAGAGTCTGGAAATGCCTGGCAGGGATTTCTTAATGGGGGTAGACTTTATTCTGAGTCCCCTCTCTATAAGCAGTATCCCTGTGAAAATGACCCTCCTGATTCTCTTAGCACCTTAAGGTGCTGCAGAGGGACTGGTCCCAAAGGTGTCCAGAGACAGCCCAAGGGGGGAATGGTTTGGAGCTGAGGCAGAGCAAGGTTAGAGTGGAGCTGAGGAAGAAGTTGTTGAGTGTGAGGGTGGTGAGAACCTTGAGGAGGAGGCAGGAGGTCCTCCCTGCATTGCCCAGGCTCAGGAGTGAGTTCTTTGCTGAGACACAGAGGATGGTTCTTCAGCTGCTTGTTCTCTAATTCTCCCCAGTTTTCAGCAGGGATGTCTTGTGCCAGGGCTAGTAAAACTTCTGTTTGTTTGCTGAAAAGGTCATGAACCCAGTGAGGCTGGAGGCCAGAAGAGAACACAGGAAGTCTGCTAATGCTAGTAGGGGTTGGCAAGCTAGCCCAACAAAAGCCAGAGTAGTCTGCATGTCATGCAAGGAACCTCATGAAAGGAAGGCTTGCACTCTTTTGCCTTTCTCTCCTTCTGCTGTGCTCCTCCCTTCTGCTCCTTTAAGCCTAGTGCTGGCCATATAGCATCTCACGAGTGCCACATACAAAAAGGAGAGGAGCAGGTGATTGTGCCCCTCTGCTGTGCTCTGCTGAGAGCCCACCTGGAGTAGTACCTCCAGTACTGGAGCCCCTGGGACAAGAGGGATGTGGAGATGCTGGAGGTGTGCAGAGAAGGGCCCCGAGGATGCTGAGAGGGCTGCAGCAGCTCTGCTGTGAGCACAGCCTGAAAGAGTTGGGACTGTGCAGGCTGCAGAAGAGGAGGCTCCCAGGGGACCCTCTGGTGGCCTTCCAGGATCTGAAGGGGGCCACAAAAAAGCTGGGGAGGGACTTTGGGCCTCTCAGGTAGAGACAGGAGTGGGGGGAATGGAGCAAAGCTGGAGGTGGGGAGATTGAGGCTGGAGGTGAGGAGGAAGTTGCTGAGCATGAGAGTGGTGAGAGGCTGGAATGGGTTGCCCCTGCAGGGAGGTGTTTGGGGCCAGATCCCTGGAGGTGTTTTTGGCCAGGCTGGCAGAGGCTGTGGGCAGCCTGCTCTAGGGTAGGGTGTCCCTGGGCATGGCAGGGGAGTTGGGGCTGGCTGATCCTTGTGGTCCCTTCCAACCCTGACTGTTTCTATGACTCTAAGTAATGGAGCTGCTGTGGTGAGCAGTGGGAGCAGGAGCTGCAGTGAGAGCATCAGCAGGGCTAGGGCAGTGCTGCAGAGCAGCGGCATGGGACTGAGTTTGCTTTTGCTGGGATGGAGGAAGAAAGTTTGCTGCACTTTGCCAAAAATAGGCAGTGATGAGAACCCTTGTAAGCACAGGGCTTGGCATTGTGGTCTGGACGGGTCTCCTCCAGAGTTTCTCAGCTGGTTGCTTGTTGCAGTTTGTGCTGCTAGCGGTGACACAGTGAAAAGGGGAATCAGCTGCAGGGAGGTTCTCTAGTGACAGACTTACTGCAAGAGGTATATCACTGAAATAAAGGATAAAGGAGGGGGGGGGAAGATGTATTTTTTCTGCTTATGAATGCAGCAGGGAGATGAGTGACTGTTAGAATTCCAGGCTGCAGGGCAGGCTTCTTCCAGTGCTTTTGCAATAGTGGGAAATGCCCACACTGGCACAACTGCTGAAGGCTTTTGTTCCTTGGCTTTGTAAGAAATGAATGCCACAGGCTGCTTGTCCTGACCACAGCTTTCCTTGGAAGAGAGGGAGGATGCTGGACACAACTAATTTTCCTGGAAAATGACCTTGTGGTTTTTTTAATGAAACCTCAGACTTCTTTGTCTTAAGCAGTGATGATGACAGATTGCTAATTGCAGCAGTACTGCTGGAGAGCACTGTTGCTGCAGAGTCATTTCACACCTGCCACCTCCTATTTTGCTGCCTTATTAAGAGGTGCTCAGCTGTATTTTATTGCTCTGACAGCATATTTATTGTGATGAAAGAAAACTGTACAAATGTAAACCCATTCACGTTCTTCAGTCAACAAATCTTTTCTGAGATTGCAGCTTCTGAGTATTGTTTTGGATGTTAATGTTGCCTGAAAGTTGTGTTTTGCAGTGTGGCAAACATGCCAGGCTAAAGCATTTGTTGCATCTGTTGCCAACAGGATGCTTACACAGCCCCCCAAAAAGGGGTGGGGTGGAATAATCAATTATCTTTGAAGTGAGATTGGTTGATCTCCAAAGGGTCTTTTGCCTCCATTCATTTCTTGGTTCTTCAGTCGCCAGTGGACATTCTCATTTCCCCATCTCCATTGAAACTTCTCCTCACAAACTCTTCTTAAGCCTGTCAGGTAGCACAGAAGCAAGAGGTGGAAGAGGCTGGTTGGGTCACTCAGTCAGCCAGCCTTGCTGCTGTGAAAGTAGAGGTCAGCAAGAAGGGCTGGGGTGCTCCAATCATAGAATGGTTTAGGTTGGAAGTTTAGGTTAATTGCTTAGCTGTGTAATAAAAAACCCAGGTGGATGCTAGACTGATTTAAGGGTGGGCAACCTGATGTAGCTGAGGGTGCCCCTCCTGACTGCAGAGGGGCTTGGTCTAGGTGACCTTTGGAGGTCCCTTCCAACCATTCTGTCATTCTGTGGTGATGGGGGAGTAAGACAGGTGAAAGCTCTGACCAAGTCTGTGCAAACACAAATGCTTTTTTCTCTCTGTCCTTAACTCTGAACTGGACATTGCTCTGGAAGAGAGCAGGCAGGGCAGTTAGCATCTCACCCAGGAGTCTTGTGCTTGGGTTTAGCTGACAGGAGGAGTTGTCAGTGATGCTCTGATTGTTGTTGGACTACTGCAGGTGCTTTGGCCAGGAGCACAAAAGTTGTTTACATCCAACCCCCTGTCAGCCCAGGGCTGGTTTAGCTGCAGGTGCTTCGGCCAGGAGCACATGAGTTGGTTACATCCAGCCCCCTGTCAGCCCAGGGCTGCTTCAGCTGCCTGTGTGACCTCTTTGGATAAGCCATGAAGGATGCCTGATAGTTTGGTCCTATTCCTTTGGAAAAGTGGGAAGCCTCCATGCCTCCTGAAATAAAACAGGAAGACCTGACAGGGATCAGAGGCTGAGAAAATCACTCCAGGTGCCATTCAGCTTGGGCAGGGAATTTTCCAACAGCCTGGCATACAACCTCTGGAGCTCACAGCTGGTTGCTTTGTTTGCAGGCTGCTTGCAATTGTTTTTAAACTTCAGGTTTGCTGCCTTTGGGGTACCAGGCAGTGTGGGGCCAGGCAGCTAGGCTCAAGGGCAGAAAATGTGCACATGCCAAAGCTCTTGTTTGGCTTTGTTAGTTTGCTTTGTTTCTGGGTTTGCAATTTTTTTGTTTGTTTGTTTGTTTGCTTGGATTTTTGTGTATGTTTGCTTGGATTTTTTTTTTATTTTTGTTTTTTTTTTTGCTTGGATTGTGTGCTTGGAGTTTTGTTTTGATTGTTTGCTTGGATTTTTGGTTTAGTTTGGATTTTTGTTTCAGTTTGTTTGGATTTTTTTGTTTAGTTTGCTTGGACTTTTGTTTTAGTTTGCTTCGATTTTATTTGTTTGTATTTTTGTTTAGGTGGTTTGGATTTTTGTTTTGATTATTTGGATTTTTGTTTTGATTGTTTGCTTGGATTTTTGTTATAGTTTGGATTTTTTGATTGTTTGGATTTTTGGTTTGATTGGATTTTTTGTTTTGTTTGTTTGGATTTTTGTTTTGATTGGATTTTTTGTTTTGTTTGGATTTTTGGTTTGATTGCTTGCTTGTTTTTTTTGTTTTAGTTTGTTTGGATTTTTTGTTTGTTTGGATTTTTTGCTGGTGTTGTCTGCTGTTGTGTTTGGTTGTGCTTTGTTTTGTTGTTGGGTTTATTCTTCCCACCATTTTTTCCCCTTAACTTCTGTTTGCTCTCCCTCTGTTTTCTTTCTGTCCCAGCCAGGCAGCAGTTCCTATCAGACCTCAAAGGCTCTGTTGCCACACTGCTGTACTCCCTAAGGAGAATGCAGCATCTTGCTGTATCTTGCTGTAGGTGGACAAGGTAGCTGAGGAGCTCCATAGGCACAAAAGGATGAGTGCAGAGCAGAAGTTGTTTGTCTGAGGCTGTTGCTGGGCTTGTGCAGCAGGCCTGTGCCATGCTTTGTGACTGCTGCTCCAAGCTGAAACCTTTCAGCATCTCTTTCCCTCAGCAGACCTAGAACTGCTAAGTGCCAAAAGCAGAAGGGTGACCTGAGAAATCCCGATGGAGCAAGGCAAAGAAATGTGGAGGGAAATAATGTTAGCTGCTAGAGTAGCTCTGCTGGTCTGGGTGTCTGTAGGTATTCTGCTCAGCTGTGTGATTAAGGCAAGTTGTGAACCTTCAGGCTCTTTGTGCAGTTCTTAGCATTAGCAGCCGAGATCCCTCGCACATGGCCAGAAGGAAGCCATCTGCTCCCAGAGGAAGCTCCCTGATAGTTCCAAATTATGCAGCAAGCTGATACCTCTGCAGCCAGAAAACCAACCCCACGTGCAATGCACCCCAGAGTCCCCCCAGCTGGCAGCTGGCATGGTGGCTGGCACAGGATCACCAGCTGGGCTCCCTGCTCTGACCCTCGCCTGCCCCTGACAGAGGGAACTGTCTGTGCCCTCTGCTAATGGCCAGGCACTGATTGAATAGAATAGAATAGAATAGAATAGAATAGAATAGAATAAGAATAGAATAGAATCAGCCAGGTTGGAAGAGACATCCAAGATAGAACATTTTAGAATAGAATAGAATAGAATCAGCCAGGTTGGAAGAGATCTCCAAGCTTATTCAAGTCCAGCCTATCCCCCAGCCCTATCCAATGGCACTCAGTGCCCATCCAGGCTGTGCTTCAACACCTCCAGGGATGGGGACTCCACCACCTCCCTGGGCAGCCCATTCCTGGGAAGCTATTTCAAGGTTGTCATTCTTCTCTTAAGTGTGGGCCCTGCAGAGTCCAAGGACAGTCCTTGCTTGTCTCCAGCGCATCAGAGCTCCCCAGTGCTGCTGTGAAAATGGCACTTCACACTTTGGGTTTCACCAGCTGCTTCAGAAGCAACCCTCCCAACCCCTAACATCCTATGATCAAGTTATGCCTTGTGAAAGCAACTGGCTGGTCCCCATCTATTTAGAATTCTGTTCAAAGTTCTCTCCCCTCCTGTTTGCCCATTTTCACTCCTCCTGGCTGTCAGAAGAGCCACTGGGTGCCCATGCTGCTCTGTAGTGCAGTATCCCTCACCATGGGGGCAAGGATTCCAACCCAACACATTCTCTGCATCTAAGAAGGTGTGCCTGGGGGGCACAGGGTGAAGGGTGAAAGGACATTCAAATCTGACAGGACTTCAGTTCAGCAGAGAAGCTGCTACTCTGAATGTTCAGGCAGGGATGATCCCACTGAGATTTCAGCTCTACTCCGCAGAGGCAGAAGAGAGCAGACCTGGGAGAATAATTTATCTTGAGACAAAGTTGTTCTCATCCAGGAAGTGCTTCTCTGTTGACAGGCAGGCTCTAGGTGCTGGAAGGAGCAGTTCCTCAGTGGTAACCTTGCAGAGTTCTGAGCAGCAGTAGCTTTGGCATTGTTTTTTTGAGCATTGGAGCATGTCCAGAGAAGGGAGGTGTTTGGGGCCAGCTCCCTGGAGGTGTTTTTGGCCAGGCTGGTAGAGGCTGTGGGCAGCCTGCTCTAGGGTAGGGTGTCCCTGGGCATGGCAGGGGGGTTGGGACTGGCTGATGCTTGTGGTCCTTTCCAACCCTGACTGATTCTGGGATTTCAGTGTCTTGAGAGAACCTGTGGGAAGGAGGCAGCATTTTCCTGGGAGTCAGTACTGTAGACTCTTGACTCTCCGAGGGAAATGCTGGAAGCAAGGAAAGCTGGATGACTGCGGGGTGCATTTGATGCTTTCTGTGCAACCCTTCCAGTTCAGACTGGACATGAGGAGGAAGTTGTTCATCATGAGAGTGGTGAGAGGCTGGAATGGGTTGCCCCTGCAGGGAGGTGTTTGGGGCCAGATCCCTGGAGGTGTTTTTGGCCAGGCTGGCAGAGGCTGTGGGCAGCCTGCTCTAGGGTAGGGTGTCCCTGGGCATGGCAGGGGGGTTGGGGCTGGCTGATCCTTGTGGTCCCTTCCAACCCTGACTCATTCTAGGATTGTACCAAGCTCCTTGTGCACAAGAAGTGGTCTGCGAGCAGCTGAGGCAGGTGGCTGCTGCCAGGGCTTGGGTTGCCTTTAGCGTCACTGCCCCCATATGGAGCCGCTCAGCACCTACAGGGGATGGAGAAGGAGGCTCACAGATTGCAGCGGCTTGAAAGGGATTCTCAAAGGGCATCTTGTCCTTCCCTGCTGCAGGGACACCTCTAACCAGAGCAGGCTGCCCAGGGCCACATAACTAAGACACTTGGAAACAAGGAAGGAGGGCAGAGAGAACCCCATAAAGACAGCACAGAGCTCCTCCCTCTGCTCATTCTCTCATCTTCCATCCTCTTCCTCATTTTCTCTTCCTCTCCTCCTCCTCGTTTTCTCTTCCTCTCCTCCTCCTCGTTTTCTCTTCCTCTCCTCCTCCTCGTTTTCTCTTCCTCTCCTCCTCCTCGTTTTCTCCTCCTCTCTTCCTCCTCATTTTCTTCTCCTCTCCTTCTCCTCGTTTTCTCTTCCTCTCTTCCTCCTTGTTTTCTCCTCCTCTCCTCCTCCTCATTTTCTCCTCCTCTGTTCCTTCTAATTTTCTTCTCCTTTCCTCCTCCTCGTTTTCTCTTCTTCTCTTCCTCCTCGTTTTCTCCTCCTCTCTTCCTCCTCATTTTCTCCTCCTCTCTTCCTCCTCATTTTCTCCTCCTCTCTTCCTCTTCATTTTCTCCTCCTCTCTTCCTCCTCATTTTCTCCTCCTCTGACATGAAATTATTTTCTGGCCAGTCCTCTGGATTTGAAGTAATGCCTGGGAGCCTTCTCTTTACAAATATCTGTAAAAACAAGGACATGAAGCTGAAGACTTCCCAGGCAGTCAGATTAACTCTTCATCCTCTCTTGCCTTGAACTGCAACCAGCTGAGCAGACAGAGTTATCTTGTAATGTTCTCCAGCGGGCACTGTTTAGCATCTAGCATGTCCCGGGGGAGATAGCTGAGCAGAGATGAATAGGGACAGAAAATTGATGTGATTTTAATAACCTTGGGACTTGGTAGAAACTGATAGAAGGAGCATGCAGCTATGGAGTAGTAGTAACAAAGCAGATAAAGCTTATTTCTTATAAATGATGTGGCAGGGGGGGAAGGAAGCAGGACACAGCGTGTGTGGTAGAGTCATAGAATCCTAGAATCAGTCAGGGTTATGGAAGACACCACAAGGATCAGCCAGTCCCAACCCCCCTGCCATGCCCAGGGACACCCTACCCTAGAGCAGGCTGCCCACAGCCTCTGCCAGCCTGGCCAAAAACACCTCCAGGGATCTGGCCCCAAACACCTCCCTGCAGGGCCAACCCATTCCAGCCTCTCACCACTCTCATGCTCAGCAACTTCCTCCTCACCTCCAGGCTCAATCTCCCCACCTCCACCTTTGCTCCATTCCCCCTAGTCAGTCCTCTCACTCCCTCATAGCCTCAAAAGTCCCTCCCCAGCTTTTTTGTAGCCCCCTTCAAATGCTGGAAGGCCACAAGAAGGTCCCCTGGGAGCCTCCAAGGTCACCTCAAGCCTCGGTACTGCTGCTGGAGTTAACAATATATGAACTGCTTTTCTCTTAAACCTGTGATTGCAGCAAACTTAAAAATTCCTCAGCCCATCATCCAAGATGGAGTTTTATTAGAGTGACAACTGCACTCTTGAAATATTTACACATCAGTCACTTTTTATACAACTAAAAAATGTTCTCATTTAAAACATTCTTGTTTAAAACAAAACAAAACAAAACCAAACCCAAGCCACCACCACCTCTCCTCAAAAAAAGAAAAAAATAAACCCAACCCAGAAGGCAAATATCCACTTAATATCACAAAATGTAAAGCTATAAACAGGCAGAAACCTTATAAACATCTGCTTTGTATTCCATAAATCTGGTTTCTACACACAGTGTTACAATCATAGTAAAGGGCCATGAGGGTAATGAGCTGGGGAAGAAGCAGCTGCTCAGAATTGTCTCCTTTCATAGCAAGAAGATGAAGATGAGGTCAAATTCTTCAGTTCTTTTTCCCCCTCTTACAGACAGAGAAGCTACCAAGCAAGCTTGTGTGAGCCACAGCAGGGCAAGGGAGGGGATTGTGCCCCTTGGCTCTGCTCTCCTCGCACCCCACCTGCAGCACTGTCTGCAGCTCTGCAGCCCCCAGCACAAGCAGCACATGCAAGTGGTGGAGCCAGTGCAGAGGAGGCCACCAAGATGCAGCTGAGAGGGCTGCAGCAGCTCTGCTCTGAGCACAGGCACAGAGAGTTGAGGCTCTGCAGCCTGCAGAGGAGAAGGCTGCCAGGAGACCTTGGAGTGGCCTTGCAGGATCTGAAGGGGGCTGCAGGAGGGCTGGGGAGGGACTATTGACAAGGGCTGGTGATGAGAGGATGAGGAGGAATGAGATTGAAGTGTCAGAGGGGAGATTGAAACTGGAGGTGAGGAGGAAGTTGTTTGCAGTGAGGGTGGTGAGACACTGGCACAGGTTGCCCAGAATGGTTGTGGAGCACAGAAGCACCCAATGTGATCAAAGATCAGTACTTCTGTGCTCCACAACCTCCCTGGAGGTGTTCAAGGCCAGGCTGGATGAGGCCTTGAGCAACCTGTTCTAGTGGGAGGTGTCCCTGCCTATGGCACAGGGGGGTTGGAACTGGCTGATTTTTGAGCTCCCTTCCAACCTAAACCCCTCTATGAGAACTGGCACCTCTGCAGCCCCAGCAGGGAAAGAACAGCTGTGAGGTACCTGAGTTAGCAAGGAGTTGGTTTAGCTGTGGGTAGCTGCTGGAGTCCACAGAAGGCCTGCCACAGGTTGCATGGCTGCAAGAAACTCTCTCTTTGGAGTGCTGCTTGCTTGCATCTCTTTGTTTCTTACTGCTTCTACCTGATCGGATTCCTCCTCTTTTTTGTTTTAGGAGCCCATCACAGAATTTCTTAGGTTGGAAATGACCTTTGAGGTCATGGAGTCCAGTCATTAGCTTCACACTGACAAGTGCTGACTATACCAAATCCCTCAGCACAACATCTAAGCACTATGAATCACTATGGGTGGAAAGGATCTCCAGGGTCATCCAGTCCAACCTTCATCCCAGCATCCTTCATCACTAGGCCATAGCCTCAAGCTCCACACCCACTCTTTTTTTAAGCACCTCCAGGGATGGTGACTCCAGCACCCCCTTGGGCAGCCCCTTCCAGTGCCTGACCACCAGCTCAAGAAAGAACTTCCTCCCAATGTCCAGTCTAAACCTCCCCTGATGCAATTTGAGGCCATTTCCTCTTGTCCTATCATTAGTAATTCAGGAGAAGAGACCAGCACCAGCCTCACTACAGCTTCCTTGTAGGTGCATTAACAAGTGCAGGAGAAGCTGAGCTAAGTAGCCAGTAGCAGGTAGAGTGTTTGCTGCTGTGTAAAATCCACCTGAAGAGCACCCAGGACCCTTGGGGAGCACATCCTCAGCAGCTCTGCCCAGAGCCAGAGCGTTCTCAGCCCCTGCCTTGCTCCACAGTCAGCCCTCCCCGGGATGAGTTGCTCTGTAAATAAACTGAGTGTCCTGACAGAGCTTGCTGCAGATGTTTGCTGCAGCTTGCCTAACACTTTGCTTTTGCTAAAAGAAAAAAGAAAAAAGAAAGAAATCTTAAATGCGGTTTTGTAAAATCATAAAAGCTGCAGCATTGGGCCCCCTGCCAGAGCAATCAGGAAGGTTAGATGTTTCTGTTTATTTGCAGTGTTTCCCTCTGAAGACACTGCTGTAAAAAAGCTGGTTCCACTTAAAAAAAAAAAAAAAAAAATCAACTTTGTCAAGGCAACCTCTATTTAAAGTCTCCCACTGTGGCCTAAACGTTTGACAGAAGCTTTCAGTGCTCCTGCTGCTTCAGAGGTGCAGTTTGGTGATGAGCACTACCTGGGGTTCTCCAGGGACAGAAAGTTTGTGCTGGGGAACCTTGGGGGCTGTAAAAAGAGAACAGGCAGTAAAAGTAATATTGAGTAGGATAGGATAGAATAGAATAGTTTAGGGTAGGATAGGATAGGATAGGATAGGATAGGATAGGATAGGATAGGATAGGATAGAATAGAATAGAATAGAATAGAATAGAATAGAATAGAATAAGCCAGATTGGAAGAGACCTCCAAGCTCATCCAGTCCAACCTACCCCCCAGCCCTAGCCACTGGCACTCAGTGCCCATCCAGGCTTTGCCTCAACACCTCCAGGGATGGGGACTCCACCACCTCCCTGGGCAGCCCATTCCAATGCCAATCACTCTCTCTGCCAGCAACTTCCTCCTAACATCCAGCCTCAACCTGCCCTGCCACAGCTTCAGTCTCTGTGCCCTCCTTCTGTCCCTGGCTGCCTGGCAGCAGAGCCCAACCCCAGCTGGCTACGGCCTCCCTTTAGGTAATTGCAGAGAGCAATGAGGTTCCCCCTGAGCCTCCTCTTCTCCAGGCTAAAGAACCCCAGCTCCCTCAACTTCTCCTCACAGGGCTGAAGAAACACTAATTGCAGCCGACTAGACAGTGCTGCTGGTATCTTTGATGGTGATTGGTCATCTAGTCCAGTACCCTCTGTGGTAGGCAGGGGCATCCTCAACTAGAGGAGGTTGCCAACAGGAGGCAATGGAGTCTGAAGAGCATCCATGAAACAGAGGGACACTTTGGCCACAACGACCCCAGGCAGTGCTACAGGCTGGGGACAGAGTGGCTGAGAGCAGCCAGGCAGAGAGGGACCTGGGGGTGCTGGGAGATAGGAGCTGAAGAGGAGGCAGCAGTGTGCCCAGGTGGGCAGCAGAGCCAATGGCATCCTGGGCTGGAGCAGGAGCAGTGTGGGCAGCAGGAGCAGGGAGGTTCTCCTGCCCCTGTGCTCAGCACTGTTCAGCACACACCTTGAGTGCTGTGTCCAGTTGTGGTGCCCTCAATTCAAGAGAGATGTTGAGGTGCTGGAAGGTGTTGAGAGAAGGGCAGCAAGGCTGGGGAGGGGCCTGGAGCACAGCCCCAAGAGGAGAGGCTCCTGTGTAGGGAGGGTGGACGAGATGATCTTTAAAGTTCCCTTCCAACCCAGGGCATTCTATGGTTCACACAGGCCCAAAAATTAAAGTAAAGTTCCTTAATCTCATTTCTGCTGGGAAGTGATTTAAAGTACTCACTGAGCTAAGCAGCAGTTTGGGTTCAGTTAATCAAAATGGATCTGATCAATTAATTTTTTTCCCCTTGTTTCAAGCCTCCCAGAAAAGTTTAGCAGTGGTGGAATAGCCTAAAAAAAGGACTTGAAGATAGGTCTGCTTACATAATAACGGAACTAATGCTTTAGTAGCTGAACTGCCACTTCATATATATCAAAGCTTTGCTGTAATTTGGTGATATTATGAGATTTAGCAAGCTTGTCCCTAACGAGCTCTTGATTTGATACCCACCAGTGAGATGATGCCCTGGGCTGCATCCAGAGGAGTGTGGCCAGCAGGGTAAAAGAGAGCATCCTGCCCCTTCACCCTGCTCTGCTGAGACCTCATGTCCAAAGCCAGGCTGTTGGAGATAGCTTTGAGACTTCTGCTGCCAGTTTCTGCAGCGTTGTCTTGCTGGATATGAGCTATTCACTTAGAGCCTCTTTTCACACCTTGCACATCGTTCAGCCATTTGGCCATTGAGATACTCACATTTCAGTCCAGGGTCTGGTTGGTGCAGCACTGCTGGACTCTGACTGGTCCTGCAGTCCAGTTGGTCTGCAAGGAGTAAAAAAAAATCGTTTGGTGAAATAGACAGCTTGAGGCTTTGCTTTTGCAAGAAAAGAGGCTTCCAGCATTCCTTCAAGGGGGTTGCAAATACTCCTGCACAGGTAGGAGTTTTTTGACCTGGCTTCTCCGTAAGCAACTGCAAGGATTTTACTCTGTCAAACCAGTATTTCCCTCACTCACTTGTAAAAGGTCTTTGTCCCTCGATGTGTTTCCTTGCCTCTTCATGGCCCTGTGGCCTTCAGCTGAAGCTCTCTGTGCAGAAAATGTCTGTGTGGAATGCGGAGGTCTGTAAATCAAACTCTGCTACAGGATTGTCTGTGGTGCTTGGAACTCATTTGTTGCACGCCTGGAGACTCCAGTGTCTGCAGCACTTAGCAGCTGTGCAAGCAGCATGCAAAGGGCAGCTCCTGGTGGGACTGAGATTTGTGTGCACAGTAACTGAGCAAAATGCACTCATCACAGTCTGCAAATGGCAGTGTGCTTGCAAAAGAGGCTCTGCTGGTGCAGCGTGGCTCAGGCTCTGAGATCTGCATCCAGGTGGCTGGGACCTGGAGTCTTTTAAAGCCCACTTGGTGTACACTTAGTGAGCAAAATGCACTCATCACAGTCTACAAATAGCAGTGTGCTTGCAAAAGAGGCTCTGCTGGTGCAGCGTGGCTCAGGCTCTGAGATCCACATCCAGGTGGCTGGGACCTGGAGTCCTTCAAAGCCCATTTGCTCCGGAGTTGGCTGCAGTAAATGGGCAATCATTTGCAAAGGGAAGAAAAAAGAACCTGACTTAAGCAGCAAGTGGAAGCCAAGGCACACGTGTGTGCAGGGTTTTATTTCTGGGCTGCCTGCTCTGGGATTTGGAGAATGTGGAATGCTTTTGGCACGGAGCAGCGAGTGAGTCAGGCAGCATAAATGCTGAATGAATGGTATTGTGAAACACAAGTGTCCGGGTCTGAATGCTTCAAACTGGCCCTTTCAACTGGCCAGAGCTGCATCCAGTGTTCCCCCTGCCTGTGTCCTTGTTGGATTTCTGCAGTGGTGGAGGTGATGGTCTCTGGCTTATTGCCTCTTCCCTCCTTCCTACTGGACGCTGAGCTCATGCTTTGCTAAGAGTCAACAGGAATCTCAGTTTCTGAGCCCCAGCTGCCAGCTCAGTTGTTGTTTTACACCTAAAGTTACCAGGCAGCAAGAGCAGCAGCAGCAGAGGAGTATTTGCCTGTGTTGAATCAAGCAGAGTGCTTTGGGAGTTCTTCATTCAGCTCACCAGGAGTGAGTTTTCTGGAATGCTTTGGGCAGAGAAGGTCCCTGAGTGGCTCTCTGCCTTTTCCATAGTGCAGAGTGCCACCATGTTTTATGGTGCTCTGGGTAGCTCAGCTTAGTTGGCCACCACCAAGAGTGGATCTCCTAGAATGCTTTGGGCAGAGAAGGTCCCTGAGTGGCGCTCTGCCTTCTCTACCATTGTGTTTCGTGGTGCTCTGGGTAGCTCAGCGTAGTTGGCCACCACCAGGAGTGAGTTTTCTGGAATGCTTTGGGCAGAGAAGGTCCCTGAGTGGCTCTCTGCCTTCTCCATAGTGCAAACTACCGTCGTGTTTCTTTTCTCCTAAACAGTTTAATCCCATCTCAGATTCTTTACCTGTTTAGCTTACAGGCAGCGTAGTGTCTTTCAAAGCCTTTGATAAAACACCTTGAGAAACTGATGTCAGGAAATTCAGTAGAGAACATTGGGTTTGAGCCACAGGATTTCTTGTTCCTTGTACTTCTTATTTTATAATTCGCTTTTTTTTGTTTATAATAAACTTGTTAAGTTTGTTGCTCCCTCCCTGGGAGGTTAAATGCCAGGTTGGATGAGGCTTTGAGTGACCTGTTCTAGTGGGAGGTGTCCCTGCCTATGGCACAGAGGAGTTGGAACTGGATGAGCTTTGAGGTCCCTTCCAACCTAACCCATTCCATGACTCTATTAATGTTGCATGGTCTGAAAGCAGAGATCAGATGAAGGGAGGAGATTTGCTGCTCTGTGCCTCTCAGTTTTGGTCTCGGTCCACTAAATGTAGGGAATTAGCAAAAGTCTTGTTCAACAAAAACCCAGCCACAGAAAAGGTTCATTTCTAATCAGCTTGAGAATGTATCTGTTCATCAAAAACCCATTCCAGGGAATTACTGCATTGTACAGCTGAGGCTAAGAGTCCTTTAATCTGAAAAGCAGCCACCACAGCCTGCAAAACAGGGATGAGCAGATCTCAGCCAAGCAGAGCAAACAAATAATTAGGAAAATTGCCTGGTGATTTCTTCAGGGCAGCAGCAAGCAGCTTTTTACTTCAGTGGAATGTTCAGTCTCCTCTTGATCCCTGAAAGTGAGTAACTGTGAATTGTACTGCTTCCATCTGCAACAGGAGCAGGAGCAGCCCTCGTGTTGCCATGCACCTTTGTGTCCCTGGGTGACAGGGCTCAGCAAGCTGAAACCCCAAACCTTTGGTAGGATTGTGAAAGCCTGATCAAGTATGGCCAAGTTACTGTGGTGTTAGTGAGAGCCAAGCAGAGGCTGGGCTGCAGCAGGAGCAGTGTGGGCAGCAGGGCCAGGGAGGTGATTGTGCCCCTCTGCTGTGCTCTGCTGAGAGCCCACCTGGAGTAGTGCATCCAGTGCTGGAGCCCCTGGGACAAGAGGGATGTGGAGATGCTGGAGGTGTGCAGAG
>VWZI01000239.1:8302-20457 GCA_013396835.1 Psilopogon haemacephalus | reverse complement strand
TTGGGCTGGATGAGCTTGGAGGCCTCTTCCAGCCTGGTTTATTCTGTTCTGTTCTGTTCTGTTCTGTTCCTATTCTATTCTCTTCTCTGCTGTTCTGTTCTGTTCTGTTCTATTTTGTTCCATTCTATTCTAGTCTATTCTTATTCTATTCTATTCTTATTCTGTTCTGTTCCTTTTCATTCCATTCTATTCTATTCAGATGGAGCTGATGTTTCTCTGTGCTGCTGCTGCTGCCTACACACTTCCTATTTTCCTTGATTGCAGTTGCCTGAGCCCACATCCCCCTGTTCTCCAAAGGAAATTTCATGTTTTGCTCACATGAATTTTTGGAGAACAAAGCAGCCTTTCAAGATGCTTTACACCCACACCACCACCCCCGCCCCCAGAAATGAAAGAAAAAAAGGGAGCAAAAAACCCCATAACAACAAAAAATGAACAAAAAAGCTCCAAAAGAACAGAAGACCTAGACCAAATAAGTTGAATGGGAGCAGCTCTGCTGTGAGGACAGGCTGAAGGAGCTGGGGAGGGATCCCAAATATGAACAAAGGGAATAATCTACAACAAAAACTAATTCTGACAAGTTTTGGTTGTGGTTTGTGGCTAAGTAATCAAAGGAAGCATTGCTCCATCTGGCCACCAGAACTGCACCGTGAAGTATCTCAGCATTGGGCTCATGGCTCTGAGATGTCTCAAGGCAGATGACTGAGCAGGTGCTGACACAGGGTAAGTTAGCAGCATGGACACAGCAACCAACTAGTGTAGAGGAGAGCAGAAAGAAGAAATCTGCCTCCAGTGCTGCTGTCCCCAGCAGCAGAAAGTGGGCACAGAGCTGCTGGAGTGAGACCAGAGAGGGCCACAAAGATGCTGCAAGGGCAGGAGCAGCTCTGCTGTGAGCACAGGCTGAGGGAGCTGGGGGGGTGCAGCCTGCAGAGGAGAAGGCTCCAGGGGCACCTCAGAGCTGCTGCCAGTGCCTGAAGGGATCCTGCAGGAAGGCTGCAGAGAGACTGTTCCTGAGGGGGTCTGAGACAGGCCAAGGGGGAATGGTTTGGAGCTGAGGCAGAGCAGGGTTAGAGTGGAGCTGAGGAAGAAGAAGCAGAGGCTGCCCAGGGCCTGAAAAGGTTGTGTGCTTCATGTCTGTGCCCTTGAAACTGCAGTGTCTGATCCTTCCTGCAGCTCTCCTTCCCCAGGCTGGGATGTGACTGCAAGGGCAGGGGTGCCCCGAGACAGCTAAGTGATAAAGCCTGTGTGGAATGTGTGCAAGAGCAGTCAGGAGCACTCCCTTTTCCCCTTAGTTGACTCCCAGGCTAAAATTAAACAGGGTTGGATGTTTCCACACGCAGTGATTTACAGTGCATCTGTGCTGGGGCAGCTGCAGAAAGGGCTCCTTTCCCTCTAACGTGTTTGTAAGGCAGAGCTCTGGGTTTGGCTGCCATCTGCAGAGCTGCCTTTGTCAAAGTGTGCCCTAGGAGGAAAGCACTTCAGGACAGCCAGACAATAAGGGAAAAGCATCCCAGGATGGCTCAGGGTGGAAGGCACCTCGGAGATCACCCCCTCCAACCTCTCCACCTTGCCCAGGGACACCTCTCAGCTAGACTCAGCTGTTCAAGGACTCATCCAGCCTGGCTTGTGACACCCATCTTGAGCACTGCCTTCAGTTGCAGAGGGACAGGGATCTGCTGGAGAGGGTCCAGGGGAGGGCTGTGAGGATGCTGAGGGGACTGCAGCACTGCCTGGGGAGGAGAGGCTGAGGGACCTGGGGCTGCTTAGGCTGCAGAAGAGAAGACTCAGAGGGGATCTAATCAATGTTTATCAATACCTGAGGGCTGGGGGTCAGGAGAGGGGGGACAGGCTCTGCTCACTGCTCCCTGCCATAGGCCAAGGAGCAATGGATGGAAGCTGCAGCACAGGAGGTTGCAGGTCAACAGAAGAGGCAACTTCTTGCCTGGGTGGGTCCCAGAGCAGTGGCACAGGCTGCCCAGAGAGGTTGTGGAGTCTCCTTGTCTGGATGTGTTGCTGTGTGCCCTGAGCTAGGTTGTCTGGTCCTGTTCTGGCAGGGGGGTTGGACATGGTGATCTTCTTGGGTCCCTTCCAACCCCTGACATCCTGTGAGCCTGTGACCCCCAGCAAGGAGGCAGCCACAGCCTCCCTAGGCAGCCTGTGCCACATTCTCACCACCCTCACGCTCACCAACTTCTTCCTCAGCTCCACTCTAACCCTGCTCTGCCTCAGCTCCAAACCATTCCCCCTTGGCCTGTCTCAGACCCCCTCAGGAACAGTTTCTCTGCAGCCTTCCTGCAGGATCCCTTCAGGCACTGGCAGGCAGCTCTGAGGTACCCCTAGAGTTGTACCCCCCCAGCTCCCTCAGCCTGTGCTCACAGCAGAGCTGCTCCTGCCCTTGCAGCATCTTTGTGGCCCTCTCTGGGGACAGCAGCACTGGAGGCAGATTTCTTCTTTCTGCTCCTCTCTACACTAGTTGGTTGCTGTGTCCATGCTGCTAACTTACCCTGTGTCAGCACCTGCTCAGTCATCTGCTTTGAGATACCTCAGAGCCATGAGCCCAATGCTCAGATTGCCACAAACCACAACCAAAACTTGTCAGGATTAGTTTTTGTTGTAGATTATTCCCTTTGTTTATATTTGGGATCTCTCCCCAGAACTCAGTGTACATGAACTAACTTTTGGTACCCACAGACGTTTTTCCAGTTAGTTTGCTGGAAGCTTTTGTTGGAGTTGTCAACATGGATGCATTTGGATGCTGCAGACACAGAGAGCAGAGTTTTTAGAGTCCTGCCAGAGGGATCCTTTATTGTTGCAGAGATGGAATTCACTTTTCTGCACCTCCGTGCCAAGGCTGCCTCTCGCTGCCTGCTGCCTCGCAGTGTGGTCCTGGTGTGTACTAGATGCTGGCTTTCAGTGACAGATCAGTGACAGAGCTTTTACTCTCTGCTCTGCCCAGTCCAGCTGTGTTCACTCAGGTGCTGGGAGTGACTCAGGGGATGGAGTTTACTCTTTCTTTAGGTTCCTACATCTCCAGAAGGGCATTTTGCTGAGCGTTGCCACCTCCCTCCTCCCTGAAGTACTCATTCAGATCTGCATTCGTCTTTCACTACCCTGCTGCCTTCAGCCTTCTCTTCTGTCTCTGTGGTATCTGATGCCATTTGCCATTCATTAATCACTGCTGAGCATCCTTCAGCACCACCTCTCTGCGGCTCGACCCTGCCTCGTTTCACCCATCCTGCCTTTACCTCTGGCAGCTGCATCCCCCAGGTGCCCTCCTCTGCCTCACTAGAAGTGAGCAGATTGAGTTTTCTCCCATTTGTTATATGCTTGGATTTGCCTTTTGAAGGAGAGAGCAGGACTGGAGTCCCAGGACAGCCACCCCTCTCTTCACTGCTCCTCCAGCAGCTCTTGCTCCGCACTCAAGGTGGGAGGAGGTGGTGGCAGAGCCAAGCCAAGCACAGGAGGCCCCAGGTCATCCTCTGCAGGCCCCCAGCCCCTGGAGAAGCTGAGTGCTGTTGCTGCAGCTGTCATTGCTCCAAGGAAGCTTGTCCCAGAAGCTCGTCTGCAGGATGGGAGTGCCAAGTGCAGCTGTGCTCTGCAGCCTCTTCCTCCTCCTCCACCCACCTGCAGCCTCCCCTTGGCTCATTCCTTCAGGAGGGAGAAGAAAGATGGGGAGGAAGGGAAGGGATGATTCGCCCATAGTGAGCCTGGCAGTTGACAGCAGGACTTGAGGGGATTCTCAAGTGTGCAGAGCTTAGGGGGTGCTGAGTTCAATTCCCATCTTTCAGATGAGTTAGGAGATAGATGGAGGCAGTAGCTGCCAAGAGCCGGATCTGGAGAGGAAGCCCAGTAGGGTAGGGGGCTGAGCTCTGGCTTCTCTGAAATGTACACTTAATTAGGGGGAGAAGAGGGGAGGAGAGAGAAGAAAGTTCACCACAGTCTTAATGAGAGCCAGGAAACGTGAGCGTTGCACTCAGGCAGAGACAAAGCAGCAATTTGGTTTTTGCTTTAGACATGTAAGGAGCCTGCTGCCAGCCTGCAGCTTGGGGCTCATCACTTGAGGTCTTCCTTCAAACCTGAGGGAGAGGATTCTCATTTCCTGACATGAGAACACAACCTTTAGGAGTTGGAGTTTTGTTTTTTTCTGGAGGTTGTAGGAGGGAGAAGGCCTAGCTAGGTCCCTCTTCATGCAGCACAGGCATCATCCACTGGAAACAACAGAGCTGAAGAACTTCTTCAGCTCCATAGTTAGCTACTGTCAAGAAATGGATCACACAGAAAACAGCTTTAGAGAGGTGGTGAAGCTGCTCCTGGAATGTAGTGGCTGGGGAGCAAATAATCATAGAATGGTTTAGGTTGGAAGGGAGCTCAAAGCTCAGCCAGTTCCAACCCCCCTGTGCCATAGGCAGGGACACCTCCCACTAGCACAGATCTCTCAAGGCCTCATCCAGCCTGGTGCTGAACACCTCCAGGGAGGTTGTGGGGCACAGAAGCACCCAATGTGATCTTCCGTTTTTTCTCTCTTCCCTCCTCCCTTCCCCCCTTTCTTTTTTTCCTCTCTTCACTACCCCTTCTCCCTTCTTTCTTTTTTCCTCTTCTTTATGCCCTTTCCCCCCCTTTTTTCCCTCTCTTCCCTTTTCCCCGCTTTTTTTTCTCTTCCCTTCCCCCTTTCCCCCCTTTTCTTTTTTCCTCTTTTCCCTCACCCCTTTCCCCACCTTTCTTTTTTCCTTTCTTCTCTGCCCCCTTTCCCCCTTTTCTTTTTTCCTCTCTTCCCTTCCCCCTTTCCCCCCTTTCTTTTCTTCTCTCTTCCCTCCCCCAACTTTCCTTCCCTTTCTTTTTTTTCCCCTTTAAAAAAAAAAATTCTCTCCCCAGGAGCCTGTTATAGATGTGGGATTCCTTGTTGACTTTTCCTGTAGACTGACTTTATTCCTGTGCTCCTTGGGAGGTCTCTGACTCCCACTTGTCATATCACACAGACATGAAACCTTTCATTAAGCATTGCTGGAAGCAGATGGTGTCTCTTTAAGATGCAGGATTCCCTTCTTCCAGCATCTCACAACATCTCCCAGCTGTAGCAAGTACTTCATGAATCCTCTGTTGCCTTCTGCTCCAGGTCCTAACCCCAAGGCATCCTCTTTGCTCTTCCTTGCTCAGAGGTTAGCCCTGGCTGCTCTGCCTCACCTTGCAGATGTCTTGCTGAGGTTTATCCCTGGCATTTAAAGCTCTGTGTGCAGGAGTTGCAGGCCAGACTGGATGAGTCCTTGAGAAGCTGAATCTAGCTGAGAGGTGTCCCTGGGCATGGTGGGGAGGTTGGAGGAGTTAATGTGCCAGGGGAGGCATAAGCTGGATGTTAGGAGGAAGTTGTTGGCAGAGAGAGTGATTGGCATTGGAATGGGCTGCCCAGGGAGGTGGTGGAGTCCCCATCCCTGGAGGTGTTGAAGCAAAGCCTGGATGGGCACTGAGTGCCATTGGCTAGTGCTGGGGGAGAGGTTGGAGTGGATGAGCTTGGAGCCCTCTTCCAACCTGACTTATTCTATTCTATTCTATTCTATTCTATTCTATTCTATTCTATTCTATTCTATTCTATTCTATTCTATTCTATTCTATTCTATTCTATTCTATTCTATTCTATTCTATTCTATTCTATTCTATTTCTATTTCTATTTCTATTTCTATTTCTATTCTATCTCTGAGGTGCCTTCCACCCTGAGCCACTCTAGGATTCTGTGACAGTGCTTTAGCAGATGCTTCCCATTTTGTGTTCTCTCTGCTGTGTGCAGGTGCAGTGCTGCTGTGCAGTGTGCAAGGCTTAGCCATCAACGTTGATCCAGTCCTGTACACTTGGCTCATCTACCAGCCCCAGAAGAGAGGCAGCAGGCACCTGCAGCAGGTAAGTGTTGGTGGAGGGGAGGAGATGGGGCCAGGGCCAAGCTTCCCCTGCCACACACTCCAGCATTGCCTGTTTGTCACACTGACATTTTTTTCTGTCACCCTTTCCCTTCTAGTTTGCTGCTGTTGGTCCAGTTTAGAATGATTTTAAATCTTATGGTTTGCATATTAAAATGCTCATTTCCCAAGGTTCTGATTTCTAACCTTTCATCAAAAGAGCAGAGAGGAGGGGGCTTTGTTTTCATGCTCACTGTCCAGGGTTAGGGGTTTGGAACTAGTTCAGAGTCCCTTCAGATGGCTGCTGAGTTTGAGCAGCTACTCGGCTGTAACCATTGGGGGTGGTCTAGCAAATATCTGCATCCCTTGGTACAACCTCCCTGCTCTGGGTCAAACCCCTGTGAGCAGGAGCTGCACCAGAAGGTTCTGAGCTTGCCCTCTGAGTGGTGCTGCAGGTTGTGTGTGTGATGTATGAGGTCCTTGGGAGTGGAGGCTCTGAGTGTGGTGAGCAAGTTTTCTCTTTGACATATCCTTGACCTTGACCTCCTGGCCTGGCAATACTGTAGGATCATGGAAGGGGTTGGGTTGGAGGAGACCTCCAAAGGTCATCCAGTCCAACCCCCTGCAGTCAGCAGGGACATCCTTCATTAGAGCAGCTTGCTCAGAGCCTTGGCCACCCTGACCTTGAATAGCTCCAGGGATGGGGCCTCAACCACCTCCCTGGGCAACCTGCTGCAGTGTTCCAGCACCTCTGTAGTGCAGAACTTGTTCCTAAGATCCAATTTAAATTTGCTCTGCTCTCATTCCAAACCATTGTCCTCCTCCTGTCTGTCCCTGCAGGCCTTTGCAGACAGTCCCTCTGCAACCTTCTCGTAGCTCCTTCAGGTATGCAACATCCTTGTAGCTCCTTCAGGTACTGGCAGGCTGCTCAAAAGCCTTCCTGGAGTCTTCTTTTCTCCAGATGGAGAAGAGAACATGATCTCTTTGTGGGCAGCCTGATCTAGGGTAGGGTGTCCCTGGGCATGGCAGGGGGGTTGGAACTGGCTGATCCTTGTGGTCCCTTCCAACCCTGACCAATTCTATGATTCTGTGATCCCATACCTTGTTTTCTTAACACAGAATCAACCAGGCTGGAAGAGACCTCTAGGATCATCGAGTCCAACCTATCACCTAACCCTTCTCATTAACTAACCCATGGCACTAAGTGCCCCATCCAGCCTCCTCCTAAACACCTCCAGGGATGGGGACTCCATCACCTCCCTGGGCAGCCCATTCCAATGGGCAGTCACTCCTTATGTGAAGAACTTCCTCCTAATGTCCAGCCTAAACTTGTGTTCCAATCACTGTTTGCAGTTGTTTTCTACCCCTTTGAAAAGGCAGGGTTTAAGGCCTGCTTCTCAAGACCACCTCCCAGCATTGTGTGAAGCTACTTTGGCTGTTGGTGCTTTACATTGCTCTTCTTTCCCTGGCAGCCTGCAGGAGCTGTTGCGCTGGGGGTGACAGTGGCTCGGAAGAAGGAGGACGAAGCATCGGTTGGCAGCGCCCCTCTGGCAAGGCAGCAGTCAAACCAGGCCTCTGAGTATGCCAGCAGCCCTGTCAAAACAAAAACAGTAACAGGTATGAGCCTTGCCTTGGAACCAGCTCTCTGCCTTCCCGGAGCCCCTCAGCAGCTGTGGCCTCCTCTGGACATCAGCAGCTGTGGGAAGGCTGTGCCTCTGCCTCTGCCTCTGCCTCTGCCTCTGCCTCTGCCTCTGCCTCTGCCTCTGCCTGTGCCAGTGCCAGTGCCTGTGCCTCTGCCTCTGCCTCTGCCTGTGGCTGCCAACACAGCACACAGCTCTGAGGAGGTGGAGAGGCTTTGGTGATCTGAACCCTTTGTCATTCAGCTCTTTGCTTCCACGGTGTTAATTGCCCACTTTAATTACTGCTCTGCATCAGTAGCTTTTCTCTTGACTCTTGGGAGCCAGTTTGAATCTTCACCCTGAGTGTTGTCTTGGCTGCAGTGACAACCATACCAGAGCTCTGCTACAACAACCATACCAGAGCTCTGCTGCAACAACCACACCTGAGCTCTGCTGCAACAACCACACCTGAGCTCTGCTGCAACAACCACACCTGAGCTCTGCTGCAACAACCACACCTGAGCTCTGCTGCAACAACCACACCTGAGCTCTGCTGCAACAACCACACCTGAGCTCTGCTGCAACAACCACACCTGAGCTCTGCTGCAACAACCACACCTGAGCTCTGCTGCAACAACCACACCTGAGCTCTGGTACAACAACCACACCTGAGCTCTGCTACAACAACCACACCAGAGCTCTGGTACAACATCCACACCTGAGCTCTTTGATCACAATGGGTGCTTCTGTGCTCCACAACCTCCCTGGGCAACCTATGCCAGTGCCTCACCACTCTTGCTGCAAAGAACTTGCTCCCAACATCCAGTTTCTATCTCCCCTCTGCCAGTCCAAACCCATTCCTCCTCATCCTGTCATTACAATCCCTTGTCAATAGTCCCTCCCCAGCCCTCCTGTAGGCCTCTTTCAGAGATCCTGGAAGGCCACTCCAAGGTCTTCTGGCAGCCTTCTCTTCTCCAGGCTGCAGAGCCTCAGCTCTCTCAGCCTGTCCTCAGAGCAGAGCTGCTGCAGCCCTCTGAGCAAAAGGAGGAGTTCTCTGTATCTCAGCTGCTTCTACTTTTTGATTTGAAGGCAGTTTTCAGTGCTTTCAGTTGCTTATCCAACAGACATTGCTGCTAAAAAGTCAACTTTGTGTCTAGTGCAGCCCCTCGGGGCTGGGTACTGGGACCAGTACTGCTCATCAGTGATCTGGCTGAGGGCACAGAGGGCACTGTCAGCAAGTGTGCTGGAGACTCCAAACTGGGAGGAGTGGCAGACACCCCCTCAGGCTGTGCTGCCTTTCAGCCAGGCCTGGACAGGCTGGAGAGCTGGGCAGGGAGAGATGGAGTGAGGTACAAGGACAAGGGGAGAGTCCTGCATCTGGGGAAGAACAGCCCCAGGGACCTGTAGAGGTTAGGGACTGACCTGTTGGGAGCAGTGCAGGGGAAAGGAACCTGGGGGTGCTGATGGGCAGAAGGGTGCCCATGAGCCAGCAATGTGCCCTGGTGGCCAAGAAGGCCAAATGTACACCATTATACCAGTGATAAAACCAGAACACCTCCTGTTTTCAGGCACTGCAGGTAAATGGAGGTCAGCTTTAGATTCCTGTGGTTTCCTTTGCCTGTTCAGCATTGATGTAAGTGCATTCACCTTCTCAAAGCAGCCACCAGCCTTGTGTTTCCTGGCAGGCATGACTAAACCACAATCACTCAGCTCACCAAGCAGAAGCAGTCAGCTGCTGGTTCAAGTGCTTCAGATAATCCACTGGTTTCTCATCAGCCAGACTCCTCTCAAATTTGCCAGGTTCTGGCATTCCAAGAGCTCATTTCTGCAGGAATCAGTTCAGCATCCTGGTTATAGTCTGGGGGAGGTGGGGTGGGAGTCAGTCTGTAACTGCATCCAGTGTTGCTAAGTACAGGGCAAGTGCTGCCACACTGCACCCAGCAGAAAGGCCTTTGGCACTTGCACTAACACAGCATCAGCTTGCAGAGGAGAAGGCTCCAGGGGAACCCCAGAGCTGCCTGCCAGTGCACAAAGGGATCCTGCAGGGAGGCTGCAGAGAGACTGTTCCTGTCTGGGCAGCCTCTGCCAGGATTCTGGGACCCTTACAGGAAAGAAGTACTCCCTTGTGTTGAGGTGGAACCTCCTGTGCTGCAAGGACACCTCTCGTGCTTCAAGGCAGGTTAGGAACAAGGTGTTGGCATTGTGCTCTGCCTCCCTGCAGTTCACTTCCTGACTGAAGAGAGAGGAGAAACTGAAAGCTTCTGTGTTCATGGTCTGGAAAAGGAGAGGAGCAGCATTGTGTGTTCATGCTCTGGAAAGGGAGTGGAGCAGCATTGTGTGTTCATGCTCTGGAAAGGGAGAGGAGCAGCATTGTGTGTTCATGCTCTGGAAAGGGAGTGGAGCAGCATTGTGTGTGCATGGTCTGGAAAAGGATAGGAGCAGTATTGTGTGTTCATGCTCTGGAAGATGAGAGGAGCAGCATTGTGTGTTCATGGTCTGGAGAAGGAGAGGAGCAGCATTGTGTGTTCATGCTCTGGAAAAGGAGAGGAGCAGCATTGTGTGTTCATGCTCTGGAGAAGGAGAGGAGCAGCATTGTGTGTTCATGCTCTGGAAAGGGAGTGGAGCAGCATTGTGTGTTCATGGTCTGGAGAAGGAGAGGAGCAGCATTGTGTGTTCATGCTCTGGAAAGGGAGAGGAGCAGTTGCAATGCCAGGGAATGTGCCCAGACATTCAGTTCAGTAGTAGTTGAGCAGCAGAATTATTTTAGGAGATTAACCTTCCCACAGAGACAGATGGAGCTGATGCAGGCTGCATGTCTCCTGTAAAGGACTCACCAAACACACACCACAGCCACACCACAGCACTACACTCCCTTAGCAGCTGTCACCTACTGATGGCTTTGCCTGTTGGGGCATGAGGACATTGTCCTGTCCCAGCAGCCCTTCAAAGGAAGCTCTGGGACTTACAGGACAAGAAAGGCATTCACAGACAGCTTCTTGCTTCTTTTCTTTCCTGTGCTTGTCTCTTCTTTCCACTCTGGAATGGTTCTAGTTACTCTTCTATTTAACATGACCTGTGGTTGAATCATTCCTTATCTGTCTGTGGTTTTTGGAGCCTTTGCTCTTTTTTTATTCTGTTTTGTGGTTGAGCAGAGGGCACTCCAGTAGTGCTGTTGTCTGTCTTTCCACTCCTGGACATGGAATCAGCTTGGCAGGTTGCAGCTGCCCACGTATTGAGAGAAGCAAGTGGTGCTTTGGGCAGCTAATTTAATTTTTAATGTGTGTGTAGTTGCTTCTGCCATTAGAAAGTTAATTCTCCTACTTGAGAGAGCATTAGCAGAGTGTGTGCTTTCCAGCAAGGAAAGCATGGGAGGCTGGAACAGAACCTGGCTCTAGCTGCTCCTGTTCAGTGGAGCAGGATGCTGCTGTTCCCTGCTGCCTGTGCTGCTGGATGTGGAGTTGCTCACTGGGCTTGTTCATCCTGAAGCCTCCTGCCTGGAGGTTTCTCAGTAGCTTTGTCCCCAGGCTTGTGTTCTGGAGTTCTGTACTCCAGTGACTCCTTAATATTTCTTAGTGCTCAAATTGGGCCTGACTGCACAGAGAAGGTGGAGTGGGATGAGGTAGGGTAAGGAGCTAAAGCACTACAACTCTTCCTCACTGACTGTCCCTGTGGTGGGATCAGAAGTCTCTGTCTTTGCTGCTTGCTTGCCTCTGCTGGGTGTAACTGAGCTTTGTGGTTTGCCTTAGAGTCTCGTCCCCTGTCACTGCCTGTGAAATCCATGCTGAACCCATCTGAGAGCTGCAGAAGTACTGAGGAAAGGATGAAGGAATTTATTGGAATAGTGTGGAATGCAGTCAAGCGCCTCACACTTCAGGTAAGATGAAAAGGAAGTGACACCCCCAACCACCTCCCTGCCCCTCCAAACTTTATGGCACTTTTTATGCATTCTGCTGCTTTTTTATGGGAGAGTTTGTAAAGGAGCTCCCAAGTTTTATTGTCTTTTTTTTTTTTTTTTCCAGTAGTTTCAAAGTCTTAGAGAATGAGGACTCAAATAATAGATTTTGGGGCAAATCAAGCCCAGGATACTTTGGGTCCAGAGTATTAGCTTTCAGGAGTAGTTTGGCTTCAAAGTGTTAGTAGAAAGATGGAAAGGTTAAGTTCTGCCTGAGCCAGAACTTGGTTGCAGAAAATGGTGAGGGTGAGGAGATGCTTTTGGTTAAGCCTGCTGAGTTTTCAGCCAGCTCTTGCATCATTGTGTTCATGGTTGCTTCCCTTCATTCCTGACATTGTCACTGTTGGAGATGAAAGTGGCTGGACAAGGTGGGTCAGGACAGAGCAGCTGCAGGCAGTGTGAGGGAAGCAGAGCATCTTTATTGGCTGCCTGACTGCTACCCAGCACAGTGACGCCCCCTGCAGCAATGCAATAGAAGTAGAATAGAATAGAAATAGAATAGAGTAGAATGGAATAAGAATGGAATGGAATTGGAATAGAAGTAGAATAGAACAGAACTAGAATAGAATAGAACAGAATAGAGTAAGAGTGGAACGGAATAAGAGTGGGATGGGATGGGATGGGATGGGATGGAATAGAATAGAATAGAATAGAATAGAATAGAATAGAATAGAATAGAATAGAATAGAATAGAATAG
>VWZI01000238.1:332649-350239 GCA_013396835.1 Psilopogon haemacephalus | reverse complement strand
TTCCAACCTAGACCATTCTATGATTCTATGATTCTATGAAATCAAAGAATCATAGAATTGTCAGGGCTGGAAAGGGACCCCAAGGATCATCTAGCTCCAACCCCTGCCTGCCATGGGCAGGGACACCTCACAATAGATCAGGTTGCTCACAGCCCCATCCAGCCTCACCTTTAAAAGTTCCAAGAATGGGGCCTCCAACACCTCCCTGGGCAACCTGCTCTGGTATCTCACCACCCTCATAGTGAAGAATTTCTTCCTAACATCTAATCTGATGTTACAGAAAAATTAAAGTTCTTCAGCTATAATCTCTCCTTGTATAGATACTTCCCTCTTTCCTATCTCCTGTGAGAGATCAGGACTGCTTGTGTTTTAGCCTTTTGTATTAATAAAAAATAAATTTATTATTTTATAATGTCCTCCAGATGTTGAGGTTTTGGGTTTTTTTGGTGATGATTGGCTACTAAAAATTGTCCACATAAATATTTGAAGTTGGACTGGTTTGGCAATTTTCAGGTGCTCTAATGTTTTGTGCTACTGCTCAATCCATTGTATCTTACGTTTCTTTGTTTCTAGTTCTGTAAAAGGTCAAAAAGTAGTAGTGATAAACCAGGGTATTTTTATGCCTTCCTCTGGATTGCTCTGACCATTATTCCTTGTTTCCAGGTGTTTGATCAGTACCTTAATTTTATTACTTTAGAAGATGACATGTTCGTGCTGTGTAACCAAAATAAAGAACTTGTTTCATATCGTGGTAAGTAAAATCAGGATAAAAATTACACTGGAATGTCTCCAGTTGAAATCTACCTTTGAGGTTGTCACCAATACCAAACAATGATTTTAATTTACTTTGATCTGCTCAGGTCCAGGATAATCTGTTAGAAGTGTAATTTAAAGTAATGAAGGAAGCAGTTCTTATATGCCAATACCTAGTGAGACCACACCTGGAATACTGTGTCAGATTTTGGACTCCCCAGTTCAGGAAAGACAGGGACCTACTGGAGAGAGTCCAGCAGATAGCCACAAGGATGACTGGGGGACTTGACCATCTCCCCTGTGGAGAGACACTGAAAGCCCTGGGGCTTTTTAATCTGGAGAAGAGAAGACTGAGAGGAGATCTCATCAATGTGTGTAACTATCTAAGGAGTGGGGCCAATCTCGGTTTGGTGGTCCACAGCAATAAGACAAGGAGCAGTGGATGCAAACTTGAACATAGAAGATTTCACCTCAACATGAGGAGAAACTTCTTTACAGTGAGGGTGACAGAGCACTGGAACAGGCTGCCCAGAGAGGTTGTGGAGTCTCCTTCTCTGGAGACTTTCCAAACCTGCCTGGATGCATTCCTGTGTATCCTAAGGATACCTTAGGGAATCCTGCTTTGGCAGGAGAGTTGGACTCAATCTCTGGAGGTCCCTTCCAACCTCTAAGATTCTGCGATTCTGTGGTTCTGTAAATTTCAGCATCTTTACTACATGGCTGTTGTAATATTGAAAAATAATTACGGATTTTAAAATAAATTTAGTAAAGCAACACTTGAGTATAGACAAATAATGGCCAGTAAGGGATTTTTAAATGTGGGATAATATAGAAAAAAAATCTGTATTGCTTACACAGATGGGCATTGTGAGTGCCTGCTGGGACTTTTTAGTCACAATCCCTCCTGCAAATCTTAAGACATTAAGTATTTTGTTTGTTTGAATGGTCAGTACAGAAGTTACAGTATGTATTGTCAGAGAGGACGGGAAAAGATTGTGTAGTGTTGGATCTTGCACAATAAGCAACAATCAGGTTGTTCCAATGTTTTCCTTGAAAGAAAAAAAAATAGGAAAACTAATGGATGTACTAAGAGAGGATTCCATTATTTCATCTTTTCTGCAACAAAAGCATCAAGTGCCACTAGGTAAGAAGGGCTTTGCTTTCTCAATATTGAAGTGGCATAAACTTTTTTGTTCTTAAATCTTTTCCACACCGTTTTAGCCATTAACAGACCAGATATAACGGACACAGAAATGGAAACTATAATGGACACTATTGTTGACAGTCTCTTCTGTTTTTTTGTTACACTTGGTAAGTTGTCTAATTCTATAATCTTTTCTGTAGGTTTTCCTTTTAAGAAAAGTTCCGTATTCAATAACTAGAAGGTTAGAGATTTCGTAAAACAAAGAGAGAATTAGATCTGTGGGGGAAATGTTGGTAGCTTATAGGGTGGGTTAATAATACTGCACAAATTGCTGCTATAAATCACTGCAAGAGGCAATAAAGCCTTTCCTCCCGAGGAATTGAGCTTTAGTCTTCAGTATCAATGTGAGAACAACACTGAAATGGAAAGGTTTGCATTCAGTGTTTTTAGAAAATCCTGCTTTGCAATGGGGATCAGTGCTTTGAATTTGGATTTGGAGCTCTCAAAACAATATCCCACAGAAGAAGAAGAAAAATGCCCCTCTCATGAACCCTGCAAAGATCTAACTCAAATAACTGAAGAAATAGGAAGATAATGTAAAATTTAGTTACTTTATTGTGACTTTTCGTAATGCTTATCTTGTCAATAAAGTCAGTCAGACTGAGAGTATTTGTATAAGGAGAGTTGGGGATTGCTATGCAGCAGATGTTGAAGAGATACTTCCTTGGACCTTTTGAGTTTTTTCAGGTGTTAGTGTAATAAAAAATAAGTATCTTTTACTCAATCACTTCAGCTCTGTGGTATTGGAATTTGCATATTTATATAGATAAGCAAGGAACTGTAGCTAAAGATTTTGAAACCTGAAAGCTGTTTTGTAGTGTACACTATACTCAAATTCCTTTAGGGAGGTATTCATTTAATTCTGTAAAATGTTAATATTTCTATATAGTAATTTTTTGTTCCATAGGTAAAGACTGCAAGAGACAAATTTAGTATGTTTTGTATTGTCTGCTTGATAAATTTCTTCTTAGAATGTTAGTAACAGTTTTGTGAAAAGCACGCTAATTTGTTATCTGAAAATCATACTGCAAGTAGAAGTCAATATGTCTTTTATTAGGAGCTATTCCTATAATCAGATGCTCAAGAGGAACTGCAGCTGAAATGGTGGCAGTGGTAAGAAACTATTTTATAAAGAAGTATCGTTGTTTTGAAACTTTCCTAACACATTGCTTGCCTTTCTCAATACTAGGCAGAGATGTGGTGTCATTGTTTCCTTTTCTTGATAAAACTAGAAAGCAGACCCACCAGTTTTCTGTTCTAATTTCAGTTGCATGGAACTCACCTGTGGAATTGTAATATTAGTGGAATCAGCTGATGAGAAACTTAACCATGAATGATCATTCCTAATCTAGAGTTTATCAAGACTGTCTTACAAGCATTATAATTACAACTATTAAACTATATATACACAGTTTAAAAAGTGGCTACCTGACCTGGGTGTCTTAGTTTTTACCTATCTTACTGAGAAACCCTGTGGAAACAAGACATTTTCACTACATCAGACTAAACTGACAATGAACTTGATTATCATGTAGGGATGAAACTAATTACAATTCAAAGTTCCTATGGCACTGTCTTTGTTAGGTCTCTCTCTGCTTCATTTTTTCCTTCTTCATCCCATCTTTCATTGTCATTTGTTTACTGGCTGGCCCAGCACTAACCCTTGACAGATTTATTAGGTGTATAAGGGGATGATCAGGTTAGGGTCACCTGAACTGTCTGCTCCTCCCTGCAGTTACGGCCTTTTACTCTGCACATCCAACTTGCTACACAAGAATTAGCAGCGGCCTTGGTCTGCACATCGGTCCTTGGAACTAACCAGAAACATGGAGTTACAACTAATAGAAGCAGACACAGCTGTTAATGTCAGAATGTGACGTTCTGAGGAGAGGTTGAGCTGAAAAGTAAAATCATTGAACAGAATTAGTTCTGTTCTGACTCAAAGCAGGACATAAGTGAAACCTAAGCCCATTGAGGGTACTCTCAGTTTTAAGAAACACTTAGCGTGGCAGTGTCTGACAGCCCAGTTTGCTGCTTCTGCCATGGTTCACTCTTGGTGTTTCTTAACTGGTATTTTCTATTTGGGTATTTAGGGAGAGGGAGATAATCACCTAGGTAGAGATTAGTGCACATAATGGAAGCTTCTTCTGTGTAATCCAGAATGCTGGAGAGAGAAAGTAGAAGGAAGTGATTTATTTCTTTCCTGTGTGCAGTGGACTTAGACTTTTTGCAGCTAAGACATTTATAAACTATAAAACCAGCACAATAAATCTTTGAACATTGATCATTTAGAGACTAGGAAACCATTGTTTTGTTAAAAGCTGTTTTGTTTTTTCCTCCCCTCAGAAATTAGATAAGAAGCTCAGAGAGAATCTAAGAGATGCCAGAAACAGTCTTTTTACAGGTGACACACTTGGAGCTGGCCAATTCAGGTATGGCATTAATAATAGCTATGTATTTTTATTTTTCTTACAGCAATTATTTGAAACATATCACTAGAATAAGTCACCACTGTGCTGTAAACTATATTTACAAGAAATTGGTTCAAAATCTATTTTAAAAAAATATTTATACTCCTAAAGCAGTTTTACAGCCTCATTAGCTATAAAACATTTTAAAGTGGTTACTAAGTGAGGCAGTCCAAGCACTGTGAGACAGAAAGGACTTAATGAAGTGGGTAATTTTGTTCACATAACCTGTTTGCAGGACTGTGATATGCAATTGGATATCTGAACATGCCTGTTAGTGATCTTTAATAAATTAAAAACAAAGAAATACCCATTTTTCTCACTTGAGAACTACCATTTGTAGTTACATCAAAAGTAAGTGTTTTTCAGCTGATCCATGTGTCAACCAGAGGAGAACTGCTTAGGGACTTGCCACTTGGACAGTTTAGTGATTAAGGAGTGTTAGTCATGACCATGTGAATGCTTTGAGGGGAAGGAGCAGGGAGAAAAGACATTGTGGATGCTTGCCTCCTCTGTATGCCATTTCCCCTCAGACAGGTTGCCTTAGGAAAGTGTTTTGGAGGAATTTAGACTGCATGAAGAGGTGGGGAGATGTATTGGGATGACTGTAGCTGAAAAAAACAGTGTAACTGGGTATAAAGTAGTCATCATAATTTTATTTCAAATTAATAGCAGAACTTGGGTAAAAGACCTAAAAAGCAT
Source organism: Psilopogon haemacephalus (assembly GCA_013396835.1). Taxonomy (NCBI): domain Eukaryota; kingdom Metazoa; phylum Chordata; class Aves; order Piciformes; family Megalaimidae; genus Psilopogon; species Psilopogon haemacephalus. The sequence continues at coordinate 345,112 of VWZI01000238.1, read as the reverse complement.
CAAGAGTGTCAAAATGGTGAGTGGAAGGGTATTAGGAGAGAGAACAGCTGTGAAATAGAAGTTCTGTCATTTTCATGGGACCTGAACTGCAGCCAGTGTATTTCCTCCAGAGGGGGGCATTGCCTGTTTTCTTCATAGTGTAGCATCATTACCTTCAGAAAATCAAAATTCAAAGACAATAAAATATGGGAACCTTTAATTAACTAAATCAGCTCTTCAGTTTGGTTTTCAGAATCAGATGACAAAAGCTCTTAAGGTTATACATCTACAAAAAAATAGTGCAAAAAATTAACATGCTTTTACTCTATTCACATACACTGTAATATAGCAATTGCGTTTGCTATGTGGTTCATGTGCTTAAAGGAAATGGTTGTAATAATGTTCTGTCAATTCACAGCCTTCCTAACATCACTATAAATTTTTCATATAGCCATAGTCCAAGTAATTTAGGTATCTCTGCATTCTTTTTGCACAAAGTAAAGTATCGATGGAATTACAACAATGCACTTCAGGAGCTGTTTTTTAATTGGTTTTTTTTTAATGGGCTTTCTATACAAACAAAGAGAGAAATTAAATTAAAAACCCAAAAGAGAGATTTTATATCTGAGGTTCATAATGGGAATTAGGGTCAAATATTCCCTACAGAAACAGTTGTTTGGAACTCAAAAAGTTATTAGGTAATGCCTCAGAGGCCAGTTAGTGTTGAATATTTTGGCTTCTGCTCAATATTTATACATTGGTAATTTCACTTTGTATAAACTAAAATCATCTTAGTATCCTTACCAAGGCAGTGAGTCATGGACTTTCTGCTTTGGGAATGCTTTTAACGTGAAATATGATTTAGGAAGTGGCTGATATCACTCAGGATGTTACTGGGCTGTTCTAAATATATGTTCAAAGAAGTACTAATACAGTCTCATCTTTTCAGCTTCCAAAGGCCCCTATTAGTCCTTGTTGACAGAAACATAGATTTAGCAACTCCTCTACATCATACTTGGACATACCAAGCTTTAGTGCATGATGTTCTGGTAAGAATAAATCTGATGTTATTACCAAAACTATGTTTTTCTCTCAGTTTGTTATGAAACCTAATACAGGACTCTCTCTTAGTCCAAAATCTGTTTTGTCTCTTTTATTTGGAAGTTGTTTAGTAAAAAAAAAAAAAAAAAACAGCTTGGATGATTTTCTCCAGGTTTATTTAGCAATAACTTCTAAAAAGCCTAAAATATTGAAGGCTTAATGCTATCAGAAGATAGGAAATTCATCAATCCTATGAGATTTTTTTTAAGTCATTCATGATATGTTATGTAAACTTCAGTTTTGAAAAATTAATGGTTTTAATGAGTTTTAAAATCAACTTTAGTTTTAGTTTGTACTTCTTAAAATACCTGTTTCTTTCTAGTTTTCTTGACTAGACAGTGCAGGTGTTCAGTACAGAGATACCATCTGCTGTGTGACCCTGCCATGAGGAATCTATAATAAATATTTTTATTACTACATTTTTTTTAAATGCAGCTACCTTTAAAACACTTTTTATTTCTGTATTTTATAAAAGCAGTAGTAGAAATGTAGTTGAATGAAAGCAAACATTTACCAAAGATTTATATATTTTGTATTTAGCTTACAGAGTAAATAATAAGAGATAATATGTGTAAGAATAATTACTAGCTGGAGACTTTTTTTTTATATTGCCATGAAAATAATTTCAGAGAAATACTTTGATTTTATTCTTGAGTCTGTTAGAGGAATACCTAAAATATGCACAAGTGTTTGTGTAGAGCACTGATTGTGAACTCTGTGCTTCTATGCATGTGGTCTTGTTCTGTGATGAAAACATCTTGGCACTAATGACATATTTTAGGACACATTAAAATTCTGTTTTATCTGAGTCATCCCTTATGAGAAGTCTTTTCTTCTAAAACTTCAGAGTGCTTTTTACAATTTCTGTCTTCAGGACAGACATACATGAAGAAAAAAAGTTTGCATTCTCCAATTTTTTTCTCCAATTAATGTTGAACTGCCTAGGGCCTTGCAAGTAGTACTGACTTTCTACAGGTTTCTTTTTAATAATCACTGAATAGAAGCCCGAATTAGAATGTGTGTATATTTACAGGTGTAAATGCACAAGGTCTGCACTTACTTGTTACATGCCAACCATTTAATCAGCAAATGCTCACCTTACTAGGTAGGAAATCCATGCAAAGTTCCATATACTTAACCTTCTGCTCAGCTGTCAGGTAGAGTAGGTAGTCTCAGATGGCCTCAGGCATGTGTTAGGGTAGAACTTCAGTGCATCGAGATGCGGGCAGGGGGTCAAAGATGTAGTGGAAACTGAGGACACCCAGTGCTACAAATACAGAATGTGTTAGAATAACAATGGAAGAATGGCTTGGGTATTTATTTGTACTGAATCAGGCTTCAGTCGTTTTCTCTGGACAACTTGTGAAATGTCGTATCTAGTTTTTGAGTGAGTTGCAAGGATTATGAGCTTGTCTAGAGAAATTGTAACCGAGTGGCCTGTGATTCCATGTCAAGGGTGAAAGTTTAATTTCAAAATCAGTCAAATTATTCAATTTAGGCAAGCATGCCTAATGAGCACAGTATTCATGAAATAACTGCAGCAGCCTTTTAACAGTCATTGTAACCGTGAAAGTGTTACACAAACTGAACTTTGCAATAGATTTTTTATTGAAGCTTTCAGTTGCAGTAGTCCAGGAATTCTGTAGGGCATTGAACTAAATGCTAACCCAGCCACAAAGTTGTGTGCTGCACGCAATTAGATTTAAATGATGATACTTCTACACATGAACAGGCTCATATGAAGAGATCTGAATAAAAACCATTTCAAGAGTAGAGGCAGAAAAACGGGAGGCATGGATAGAAAGCTGTATAAAGACAAAAGGAGGAGGTGAAAGGCAGAACACTAATCAATAAGGCTCATTTTGGTAAAATTCCTTGTAAATGCCAAAACTGACTTGAAAACTTAAGGTCGCTGGTGAGTTAAATTGAACCAAAATGCAGATCTCCATTAAAAATTACTACTGAATTTGCAATCAATTTTATTTCTTCTTTAAGGTTTTATTGAACATACGTACTTGAAAAATACTCAATATTTTCAATATGTCTTGTAAGATGAAGTTTGTGCTCATTGACTGCAAGTGCTTCCTTTGAGTAACTACTTAGTTTTGTTAATGTCCTTGCATGCAGCATCTGTAGATCTCATTTGAAGTGTGTAGCCAAGGGATAACTCAAAACATGGAAAATTTTTATTTAACAGTTTCATTTGCAGTGATCTAGGTCTATTTAATGTAACAAACAGAAAGTGGAGTTTTATTTCTGGAAAAAAATATATATACCTGATCTAAAAGAGTCATGGCAGATTCTCTATATCTGTAGATCTGACTCTTTTATCATTATTTGCCAAGCAAAGAGAACTTTGAAGTTTTAAATGTTCTAGAAAAGTCAGCAAGTGGAGTGCTTGTGTATGCTGCAGGAAATACTTTTGCAAAGGACAGCTCTGTAAGGGGGGGAAAGAACAACAGGTTACCGAGAGAGCAGTGTACGGACATTGAGAGCATTACTGTTTCATCTAACAAAACAATGTAGTTTCTAGGTTCATGCATCTGTGGAAGAAGAACAGCTAGGTGGAGAAGCACCAGCTTTGTTGCAAACTGTTGCTTTACATATGCTCACTATTTCACTAATGTTGAAAATGTAGGGAAAGGGTTGTGAGGGTGTACCTGAAAAATCCTCACAGTAGATATTCCCGTTGCTGCTGTCATGTGCTTCTTTGCAGCTTCCATGCCTTTGCTGCAGTTGTGTAAGTGAAATTCAGCCTTAGCAACGATTTTGTTTGTTTGTTTACAACAAACTTTAATAAAAGTTTTGATCAGTTGTTAGAGCTCAGTTATTGCTAAATAATTCTGTTCAGAAAACAGTGTTCAGAGTTCAGTGTCAGAAGGTTGCATATGAGACAGTCAAATATCTCTGCTTAGCATTTGTTGTTTTGTTTGGTGTCTTTTCAGTAAGTGTGAGTAATTTTTGAGTTTTTACATTGCTGTTGTTATTATCTGGTTAGGTAATAAACTTTCCCACCCTCTTAGGAAATTCTGATAGATAATTGTGTTAATGATGTTTTGGAAATTGTTCTCAAAGGTAGTTGATTGAATATAAAAGACCAATTAAATAAAACTTCAAATATTTACATAAATTTCCTTTTTTTCTTTTTTAGGATTTCCATTTGAATAGAGTTAACTTGGAAGACTCAACAGGGATGGAAAGTTCTCCAGCAGGTGCTAGACCCAAGAAAAAAAATAAGAAGTCTTATGATTTAACTGCATCTGATAAATTCTGGCAAAAACATAAGGGCAGGTAAGCTGTATAGGTACAGAGTTAATATCAATTTATTCAACAGAAATTCTCAGAATTCTTCATATTAAGCTAGTTCTATTGTTAATCTCTTTTGAGAACCTTTTCTTTTTTTTAAATAAATTGTCAATGTCAGTATTAATTTTCTGGGTTAATTGTATATTAGCTTTTGGTTACAGAGCACAACATTTTAATATTAATGATATTAAAATATCACAAGTGGTGAATATAGCTTAGAAGCATCAGGTACCTCAGCTATGGTAAGATGTCATTATTTTCACTGATGTGATAATGCTGCATGATTTGTGTAGTGATATTTCTGAAAAATGTTTTCTTCATCATCTTGATTGTGCAGCCTTTGTGGTTCTGGTGTTGCAATTTGTTGTTTGAACTGAGCGTAATGCAGACTGTCACCTTAGCCCTTTTCCAGAGGTAGCTGAATCTGTTCAGCAAGAGCTGGAGTCCTACAGAGCCCAGGAAGATGAAGTTAAAAGACTTAAAAGTATCATGGTAGGTTCTTCCATTTCTGTCTGTTTTATACAAAGTGTAATAGGACTGGTGAGGACACATCTGTAGTATAACATCTAGTTCTGGGGACCTCAGTTCAAGAAGGACCTCTGGGAACTGCATTAGAGTCCAGTGCAGAGCACAAAGATGCCAAAGGGAGTGGAACATCTGCCTTCTGAGGAAAGGCTGAGGGAGCTGGGGCTCTTTAGCTTGGAGAAGAGGAGACTGAGGGCTAACCTCATTCATGTTTATAAATACGTGAAGGGCCAGTGTCAGGAGGATGGAGTCAGGTTCTGCTGAGCGATGTCCAATGATAGGACAAGGGGCAATGGTGCAAGCTGGAGCAGAGGAGATGCCATGTGAACATAAGGAAAATCTTTTTCACTGTGAGTGTGACAGAGCCCTGGCACAGGCTGCCCAGAGAGGTTGTGGAGTCTCCTTCTCTGGAGACATTCCAAACCCACCTGAATGCGTTCCTGTGTGCCTTGCTCCAGGTGATCCTGCTCTTTCAGGGTGTTGGACTTAATGATTTTACAAGGTCCCTTCCGTTCCCTAACATTCTGTGATTCCTGTAGTGATGCTCAGCCCACTGTCACTCTCCCTACAAAAAATGACCAGCAGATGGTGAATTTTAGGTAAAGTACAATGTTAGAAGGAGGATTACAAGTGTTCTATTTCCTAGAAAGTTTTCATTTCTCTACATTTAGTTGCATTACATTTATATAACTTCCATAATAACTGCAAAACACAGTCCAGACACTGTTAAGAGAAAAGCGGTTCTCTATGCACTGACTGCATTTGCATGTGTGATCTGTGTAATTTTTATGACTGTTTTTATTCCTCTTTCCAAACCTTTCTTCTACAACCCAGGGCATAGAAGGGGAGGATGAAGGAGCAATAAGTATGCTTTCTGATAATACAGCTAAGCTAACTTCAGCTGTCAGGTAAGTAATCATCAATAATACATTACTGTTTAGTTAAATTGGAACCATTTCTTATTCTTTCTGTCATTTCACTTTTAGTATGTTTTGAACTATCTTTAAAAGTAGTCTATTGAGCTCAGTAAATAATTAATGCAGTGTCCTGGACAAGTACATGGCTCTGGAGTCTTTCCTCAGGAAAACTGAATAATCTGGGTCCACCATAGATTTGCATACACTCTTGCACCAGGAAAACTCAACTCTCTATCTCTTCAGTTCTTCCATAAAATAACTGTTAAGTGAAATTCATGAAGGATCTACTTGATTTGCACAATGCATAAATAGATTTTGCTTAATACAGTTACTGTGACATCCATTGACGTCATTCAGGACCCTGCATGGGAAGTTTACTCTATTGCGTTTGGAGACCTAGCTACCATGTATGACATTGAAAAACTTGAGACTTAGACTTGTTCCTCATTTTAAATCTGTTTTTTCTTATTTTAAATCTGAGATATGGACTTGTTTCTCATTGTAAATCTGGTTTTCATTCCACTGATGGTTTGGAGAAGGGGCATGTTCATTTTGCTGCCTTGTGCAAAGACCCCACTCAGAAGAAAGAAGGAATGGTAATCAGCCTGAGGCTTAGATGAGGTGGTATGTCTAATGAAATCCAGCATCTGTCTGCATTAGTTAGCTGTCATCTTTGAGTTTCAAAAGCTGTTTTGTATGCTATGCCATGGTTGCAATTTGATTTGAATTAGGCAGTGTGATGGGCCAGACAATGTAAAACAATTGAGCAGATGTTTCCAAGCTCCACCCATAAAAAATATAAGAAGTTTTGTACATTTCGGGATGCTGGTTTCTAGGTTAAAACAGCAAAGTATAAAAGTGACAGGCATCAAAAGCTTTAAACTGATAGCAAAAAAACATTTAAATCTTGTGACTAAAGTTTAATCAGGAAGTCTTACTGTTCAGATAGCCTCTATATGACTCTTTTCAGTAATCTGGCATTATTAAAGCAGATCTTATCCTACTTCAGAAAATCTTCTAACAGATTAAACTCCTATTGTGATTGTTTGGCTCTAATCTTTAGGATTGACAAGTCCAAATACCATTAAGACCTTCCATTGAGGCATGTTTCTGATTAAATAATTAAGTTAGACTTTGGTGGTGGTGTTACCTGCTAGCAGAAGAAGATAACCTTTGGGGTTGTCTTAGGCTTTACAATTTCTATAAAATTTTAGAATATCTATTAGTAATCAAAAAACAGAGGTTTGGGGATTTTGGTTTTTTGGGCTTTTTATGTAAATGCAGCCTTTTTCAAAGGCAGCTTTAAGGTCATTCATGGCCAGTCATCATAGGTGACATTGATTTTATAATTCCTTAAAGAGGGAAAGAAAATGGGGTGACTTCACTTCATGCTTCAGTAACTAAACTTTCTTTCCTCCTTTAATCACCTGAGTATTGTGTCCAGCTCTGGACCCCTCAGCTCTGGTGGTCTAGAAGAGGGCCAGCAAAATTATCATGGAGCTAGAACATCTCTCCTACAAGGACAGGCTGAGGGAGCTGGGGTTGTTCAGCCCGGAGAAGAGAAGGCTCTGGTGAAACCTGATAGTGACCTTCTAGTACCTGAAAGCAGCCTACGTAGAGGGCTTCAGAGGGACTATTTACAAAGGCCTGCAGTGATAGGATGAGGGGTAGTGGTTTGAAATTAGAGAAGAGGAGATTTAGATTGAATGTGAGGAACAAGTTCTTTACTATAAGAGTGGTGGAACACTGGAACAGGTTGCCCAGGGGAGTAGTTGAGGCCCCATCCCAAGGGATATTCAAGGTGAGGCTCAACAAGGCTCTGAGCAACCAGATCTAGTGGAGGATGTCCCTGCTAACTGCAGGGGATTTGGGCTAGATGGCCCTTCCAACCAAAACCATTCTATGGTTCTAGGGCTCTTTAGGACTTTCAGTGTCATTAAGTACCCTTCACATCTGCTTACTATTAAATTGACTCTCTGGAGTGCTTTTGGATGTGAATCTGTCCTTTAGATATGTGGCGTGTCTTCATATATGGTGCCTAAGTGCCAGCTGTGAAAGTGATGTAGATCAAAACATCATAAGTAACCAAACTTTTAAGTGAATTTAACCATTATTCCCCATCACAAAATAAAAGTTTTCAATCATGAATCCTGCATAGAGAGCTATGTTCTATGTAGAAGCACTTGTAACAAGCCATAATTCTAGGAGATTCTTTGTTTACATCAGCAAGGCATATATCTGTTGTTGGTCACAGGTTTTCAGTACAAATATTAAGTTACCCCCATAATGTGTTATTTTTTTTTTGCTACTCAGGGTGAAAACCTGGTTTACTACATTAGTATGTGGGTATCCTCCTGCTATGAGAATCCTTACATTTATGCTTTGTAATTTTCCGTTCAAACCCTACTATATACTATAGTGTTAAATTTTAGTAATCTCTACAGGTCACTTCTAAGCCAAACTCTCCCATGATTCTGTCAATTCTTTTGTACTGACTATATGCAATACACAACACAAGTAACTGTGCACCTCAGCAGGTTAGTTTGTATTTAATCTCTTCAGCTCTCTTCCAGAACTTCTGGAAAAGAAGAGGCTCATTGATCTTCATACAAATGTTGCAACAGCTGTTTTGGAGCATATAAAGGTATGATTGCTCTCCAACTTGAGTTCTCTATCTATAGTGTTCCTTACCTAGAGAAATATAAGTGAGCAGGTGAAGTAAGATAAGAAACTGAGTCTCCTCAGTTGTGCTGCCTCTTACAGATGTCACTGCTCCAGCCCTTGGATCATCTTTGTGGCCCTTCTTTGGACCTACACCAATAGCTCTTTGTCCTTCTCATGATGAGAACACCAGAATAGGTCACAGTATTTAAGGTGGGGTCTCACACAACCAAAGCAAAGGGGCAGAATCCTCTCTCTTGCCCTGCTGGGCACACTCTCCTGATGCAGTGTGATGCTGTGTTCTTCAGGTTACTATATTTTAACTTCTGAAATAATTTGGAGCACATACATATTTCAAAATAGACTGTTTGCATTGTCCATTATGTTTTTTCACTGCATTAAATATTTCAGCGTTTTTCTGTGCAAAGAATGCTATGAGACCTGCTTTAGATGTACTAAGTGAATTTAATTCTTCTTGGGGTCATATTTTAGTGTTAAGTTTACAGGTGATTTCTTCATTCTCTTGGATCATTTTCTAAGACACAGTAAGAGGAAATCATTACTTAGGGGTCCTGGCAGTTTTTATCGTGGTTTGGGTTGGAAGGAACCTCCAAAGGCCATCTAGACCAATCCCTCTGAAGTGGGCAGGGACATTCTCCACAAAATCAGCTTGCTCAAAGTCCTTTCAAGCCTGACTTTGAACATCCTCAGGGGTGGGGCCTGAAATACCTCCCTGGGCAGCCTTTTCCAGTGTTCCACCATCCTCATGGTAAAGAACTTGTTCCTAACATCCAGTCTAAATCTGCTCTTCTCTAGTTTGACGCCATTGCCCCTCTTCCTATCACTGCAGGCCTTTGTAAACAGTCCCTCTGCAGCCTTCTTTGTAGGCCCCCTTCAGGTACTGGAAGGCTGCTATTAGGTTGCCCCAGAGCCTTCTCCAGGCTGAACAACCACAGCTCCCTCAGCCTGTACTTGCTCTGAACCTTTTCCATCAGGTCCATGTCCTTCCTGTCTTAAGGACTCTGGAGCTGGACACAGTACTCTAAATGAGGTCTTACCAGGGCAGAGTCAAGTGACATAATGCCCCCTCTGGAATCACCTCTTCTCTGGCTTATCTAATTGTTTAGTGAAATAATGGTTCCCAAAGTGAACCATCAGGTATTTTTTGTCAATGCTTAGAACAAATGCATCCTTGGTTTGCATTCATTGTTTTTTCTCTGAAGCAGCTGGTGACTGGATGGCTGTACCCAACAGATAAGAGATTTAAGACTGGAATTGTGGGTATCTTTCTAGCTGCTCTAGAATTTAAGGTGATATGTATATTTGCATGTCATGCCAGGATTACTGAAGTGTATTAAATTGTGACATATAAAAAGTGTACACAGACACATTTCTAAAATTGGGAAGGAGGATAGATAAAATCAAGCTAGGATTCTATACACATGAATGTAAATGGCAGATTTTAAGGTATGTTATTACCTGTCTTAGATTACTTAGATGGGTTTGGTTTAGGTTTGGTTTTTTTAATTCCTACATAATTTTCTTATCATGATATCTCCAATTTTGCGTGATCTCAAGGCTTGATATTTTGAATGATTCCATTGTTGAGATTATCAAATTCATATTTTGTTAAGGAATTCCACTGTTCTAACTATTTTAAATGAGATTACGCTTGTCTTACTGTGTGAACAGAAATGGTATGGGTTTATGAAATACATATATATATACATATATATATATCAATCACAGTGGTTTTCTGTAGTTGAGAACTGATAATTTAGTAACTTTCCAGTGAACAAGAGTTTTTTTGAGTTGAGTTACAGTGACCTTTCCAGTCTGTGCAGCTCAGTCATAGGCAAGTGGCTGTAGCTGCCACTTTCAGCCTTCTCTCAGAGTTTTTTCTCTTGACATGATCACTGTAATTGCCTGACCAACCTCAGTCATTCTGCAGGCTGTTAGTTCTGGCTGTTTTTTGTAAAGAAATTCCTCCCACTAATTTGTTAGAAAATTTCTGTTCTTCTGACATGTCTCTGTCTGTCTAAAAGGAAGAATATTTGTACTGTAAAGAGAACATGAGAGCCTTCTACAAGTCCTTACGAAATTGACCCTCTAAGAGATTTCAGTGAGTCTTGCTTCCACTTCCCTGCTTAAAAGAGAAAGAATTCTGTGTTCATTTTGGAGTGCAGTGCTCAGGTAGAATTCCCATGCATGTCAATAATTTTCCTTAAAATAAGCTTTGGGTTACAAACTGACCATTTCTAAAGAAATTAAACTGAAAGCTTTCACATTTTTTTTTTAAAGACAAAGCAAGCTGAAGTGAGCATTTCAGCTGCAATGTAAATCCTGTCCCTGAATTGGCAGCCAGAAAGGTCTTCTGAATGAGGCTGGTGTGGAACAAGATGTCATAGTAGGAAATGGAGAGCTGGAGGCAGAAAGGAAATAACTGTGATGTAAATACATCTTGATTTTATTACAGCTTTGTATTATTATTTTTCTTCACCTCACTTGTCAGTTTGGCACCCATAAGAACATAGTTGCTGCCTTTATTTTTTTTACTGAATCTACAGGGCTGTTTAGCTCCTATTCCTCAGCTTTTCCTCTTGGCATTGAGTGAGCAAAATTGCATTTACTTAAATTAAGTGGGACATCTGCTTCATATCAGCACTTTTTAGACAAGTTGGCTCCTCGGGAAGTAACTGTCTCATTGCTGTGGCATATCTGGGAAATCTGTCAAAAGGTGACTAGAAGTGTTTAAGGTTATTCAGTAATCCATATGAAATTTGATCAAGTGCCCATCTAATTCCTAGCAAAACAGTGTAAGATGCTAATTAGCATATTTGCTTGTAACCTTCATTTGTTACCTAGTGAAGAAGCAGCTGAATAAACTCACCATATTGATCCATCTCTTTAGTTCATGCTTTTATCACATCTAAAAAGAGAGTCTTGAAGATTTTTTTTATTGGTGCTTACCTCTGATGGCCTTTTGTGGATAGAAATAAAGGACCTGGAAAAGATTCTCTCCAGAGAAGGAGACTCCACAGCCTTTCTGGGCAGCCTGTTCCAGGGCTCTGTCACACCCACAGTGAAAAAGGTTTTCCTTATATCCATGTGGAACTTCCTATCCTCCAGCCTGCACCCTTTGCTCCTTGTCCTATCACTGGACATCACCAAGCAGAGCCTGGCTTCATCTTCCCAACACTCGCCCTTCATGTCTTTATAAACATGAATGAGGTCACCTCTCAGGCTCTTCTTCTCCAAGCTAAAGTCTCCTCCCAGCTCCCTCAGGCTTTCTCAAAAGGCACATGTTCCACTCCCACCATGTTTGTGGCCCTATACTGGACTCTATGAAGCAGTTCCCTGAGGTTCTTCTTGAACTGAGGACCCCAGAACTGGACACACTATTCTTGATATGGCTATAGCAGTTGTATTATACTGTAAAGTCTTTTATTGTCATCTTTTTTGGCAGAGTAGAAGGGGAGGAGACCCTCTATTGACCTATCAGCCACCCCTCTTCTAATCCACTCCAGGATGCCACTGGCCTTCTTGGCCACAAGGGCACATTGCTGGTCTATTTTTCTCACTCAAATTCTCCAATTAGTTCAAACCAGCACCAGACTGATACTGGATTCCTCTCCAAGTGAATGCAAACTGAGGCCTGCATTCCTTGGCTATGGGAATAGAGAAGAGAGCATTAGCAATGTCTATGGTAGCATACCATTTGGCTTCCTTTGATTCCAGCTCGTACTGGAGTTCCAGCATGTCAGGTACAGCTGCGCTCATGGGTGGAGTCACCTCGTTGAGGGCACAGAAGTCAATTGTCAGTCTGCAGTCGCCATTAGGCTTGCACACAGGCCAAATTGGACTGTTGAAAGGTAAATGAGCTTTCTCGATGACCTTTTGACTTTCCAGTTGACCAATCAGCTGATGAATGGGCAACAGAGAGGCACGGTTAGTTCTGTACTGCCTGTGATGCA
>VWZI01000238.1:296003-331922 GCA_013396835.1 Psilopogon haemacephalus | reverse complement strand
CCTTTGATAGAAACTTGCTAGCCAAGATGTTAGCATAGGATGAAGGAGCAAGTTTAATAATCTTCTTCATGAGATCTGTCCCAAGGGGAATGTTATCAGGCTCATGTATGGCATGATCTCCATAAAGCACTTCCTTCACAGCAAACTCCTACAGAAGTTTAATTCCCTGCTCAACTGTGTTCCACTTCCTAGCTACCCATGACAAGTCATCTCAGGAGGTGTATCTCATACCCACAGCCAACAGAAGACATGTCCACAAGCTAACCCACCAAGATTGGTTGCCAGGTGTTTGTCCACTCCACTCTCCTTTGCAAGTGGGCCTAGCTGCTTTGCAGACTTGTCTCCTACCTCTAGGGCATTTGCACCNACCTCTAGGGCATTTGCACCAATAGTACGGCATCTCACCAGCCAGTTTAGGATTGGCTCTCCTGATTTCCTTGAATATTCCTTTCTAACTTCCCTAACCTCTCTGAGGGGATCATTAGAGCCTTGGATGTCATCCTTCTCCTCCTCTTTTCCTTGCTGGTCTGTTGGTGCCTGGCCTTTTAACAGCATTCCTAATTTCCAGAGAGCCATTCTCTGTCCTGTTGACTAATTTTATGTTGTCCTCATATTTAGATCTAAGCAAACCAGTCAGATTTTTAAGACTAAGTTTCTCCTCTTCTTTCTCTTCCTGCTGGACATCAGAGGTACCTGTTCCACTTCCTAGATCTTCTTTTGACCCATGTTTTGACCCAGTTTTAGCTTTCATTTTGGCAGGGGCCAGTTCAACAGAAGATGGAGCTTCTAATGAATCTATGTAAAAACCACATAGTCACAGAAGGAATAATCAAGTACAACAGCCAAGTCAGCTTCATTGTAACTTCCACGCTTAATTAACAACCAAACAAATGTAATTAAACCTCAAGCCCCATGTTGGGTAAGCCAATTAAAAATATGTGGTGGTTTAGCAGTTACCTGACCCCCACCCTTTGATATAACCCAGGCTAGGACTCAGATGGCTGGAAGTTGGTAAATGAAGCTTTATATTTACAGCAATGCTCAATATACAACCAGATGTTTACAATGTATAACAGATATTTACATATATATATAGTGAAAAAGTAATACAGAAACACCACACCTCTCCCAGAGATCAAAATCCCTAAGAGGGGTCTCTAACCACCCCTACCACCTTTCCCCCCCTTCCCCAGTCTTATCTCACCATCTGTTGATGCGGCAGATAGGTGGAGGTAGATTGGCCAGGGGGATTAGCAGTAGAAAAGAAGTTAGTAGAATTATTGAGAATTAGCTACAAAAGGCAGGGAAATGGAGCCGTGCAAGGAGAGCAGCTGCAGCCCAGAGATGCATGAAGCACTCTGACTTACCTATGTTTGGGTTACAACTCTTAAAACAATTTTTTTTCTTTCTCAGTAAAGCTGTGAGTGAAGTGACATCATGTGTTTTCATTTCTCAGCAAATAGTCTGTTTTTCTCACTCAAATTCTCCAATTAGTTCAAACCAGCACAGCCTTCCTCCCTAAGAAAAGTATTTTCACAGCTTGCTCTTCATGTGTCATTGTAGAACTGAGAGACAACTTTTGCAGTTTTAGCAAGATCATCTAATTGTGAAGACCCCATCTTTGATGTGAATGTATTGTAACAAGCCTTTGATCTAAGGCAGATATCTCAGTACCAACCCAAGTCAGCAATTGCCAACTTTTCTCTCGGATGATGCCTTCCTTTATTTAGGAATTCCCCACGTTTATCTGCACTGAATAATTGCCTTGTAGATCAAGACACTTGAGGTTCAGCATGCATTTGACATTATAGTCAATTGACCATGTAGTTTTCAGCTATGGAAAGACCACAGTTGAAAACAAAGCTCCTCTTTCCACTAGATTTCTTTGTCATACTTCCATTGTTTGACTTGAATTTTCACTTCTAATATGACAGTTACAGAAGTGTCAAATTCTCAACACTTGATAGAAGCATATTACAGTGCAAGCATTAGTTATTTTGACTGAAATTTTATTTTAAATTTTTTTTTTTTAAGTCTAGGCAAGTAAAAGTAATTTTTTTTTTTTTTTAAAGAGAAGATAAATATGCTTTCACAGTCTTGAAATGATGTTAACCCAAACACTTCCTGTTAAACAGAGTCGAAAGCTGGATGTCTATTTTGAATATGAGGAAAAAATAATGAGCAAATCCACTCTGGATAAATCTCTTCTGGACATGATTTCTGACCCAGATGGTGAGTACTTTAAATCTCAGCTTGTTATAAGATTTGTTAAGATACACAATAAACCTGTAACTACTGGGACCTTAGGGTTGTAAAGAGATTACGTGCAACCTTTGCAAGACTTGTAAAGAAAACAGCTTTTTATTGCTTCTTAGTATCAGTCTAGAGTATTTAGTATTTTGCTTAAGTAATATCCAAAATACTGGTCACCTCTGTAGCTCCATTAAAATGCTTTCCTAATTCCTTGTTTCTGAACATCAAAGTATTTTCACTTTCATGCTTCTACGTTTTTTATTAGTGTAGCATGGAACTGTGTGGTCTGAACAATATGATTCTTTAAAACCCTACTGCATGTTGTGTAACACTAACATATCTCACAAACAGAATGAAAAAAGGCATTTCATAGAAGCAAGGAGTTGTAACATAGGTAGCTTTTTCTTGTCTGTGAGGAAGAAGATGGCTGGGAAAAGGTGGAGAGGAGAAAAGTAAGACATAAATCAGCCAATTCACTGAGAGGCTTGTCTGGAATTTTGTATTTGTTGATCCACCTGCAGCATGTCTCTTTCTATCATCTAAGAGCAACACATCCCAGCTTCTATTTCCTGTGTGGTTCATACATAACAAAGCTTTGGACACTGGTCACTGCTCAGATTCTCTATTAGCAAGAGTCAGTTAGGGGTTTTCCTATAAAAGACTGAGACCAGAATGGGTGTTCTTAGCTTTTCAAAGTACCGTAGCATCAACTCTCAGCCTCTCACAGCCTGAGGTTTTGTTCTGCTTTAGCAGTTAATTAGTAACCTTAAAGAGTGCCTTCAGGTTTATGATTGGAAAGTAAAATCATTGTGTTTTAGTTTACCAAGTTAAGTTTTATTTGAAGCATTTACCACTCCCCTTCTTTATGCTGTCACAGACCATAGCATAGCAAAAAATAAGATTTTACAGGCAACCAACCTGGGTGTTGTAACTGTTTAGCACAGCTTTACATCACTGCTATGTAAAGAGTTAGATACTTTTGCCTAACAAAGTGGTTTTCCTAAGATTTAGTAAGGTATACACAATACAACAACAGATTTATTTTTATATATATATACTTTATTATAATTTGGTATGACAAAATACCACTTACACTCTGTGAGGCCACTTACACTCTTGTGACTACAAACCTTCTAGCAGTTTGTGAATGTGGTCAGTAGGCCCAGGGAGGGAAATGGTGGGTGCTGACTCATTCCAGTTGAAACAAAGGTAGTGATCAGGGAAGTACTGAAACAAAGCGGCTTAAGGTTTCAAGTTGTTCTGAATTGTAGACTGGTCTGGGTTGGAAGGGACCTACGAAGGTCATCTAGTCCTACTACCTCTGCAGTCAGCAGGGGCATTCTCAACTAGATCAGGTTGCCCAGAGCCTTGTCAAGCCTCACCTTGAATATCTCCAGGGATGGGGCCCCAACCACTTCCCTGAGCAACCTGTTCCAGTGTTCCACTACCCTCATGGTACCCAAGTCAGTTACACTCTGTGTTTAGAATGTTTAAGTGCTTATTATACCCAGATGAACTCCCAAGTGGATGTCTACTTTGAAATCTGGGGTTTGGTTTAGATAACAGAGTTCCTTCAGTTCTTGATCTTCTGTCTTCTTAGTATTTTGCAAAGGTTAGAAAGACTTATTTCCCCAGAAAAGCTCTACCAAGTCATAAATGTTCATCACGACAGCACTTGCTCTTAACTTCTCCCAAACTAAATACATACTCATATATAAACAAAAGTTCCAGATTAGATTAGATGAATCCCCCACTGACATAATCCACATTCCATACTGGGGGAGGGAAAAAAAACAACAAAACAAACAAACAAAAACTACCCAAGAAAAAAAACTAACACCCTCTCCCCCCAAAAAAAAGAAACCAACAAAACAAAAATCCATCATCTTTCTCACAAGAAAGTCCATTTGTGTAATATATTGTACTATATCTAAAGGTATTGAGCTTTTTAATTTAAGTATTGCATTACAAATTGGAAATGTTTGTTCTGAGAAGTTCTACTTCTGAAAACCTTATTTGAAACTCTCGTCTCCACCAGCAGAGATTCTCTTCTAGACAGAAAAATAGATGGTGTTCAGAATCTGCTAGGGTAGGTTAAGGTTATGACCACATCGTCATTATAATCTGAGCGAGACTAATTTTGATTGTCACTGATAATAGTTCCCAAGAATTTGTACCAATGTTTTTCTCCAACAAGTGGTGCAACTAAAGATGATTCAGGAGGTGGAGTCCTTCCTGAAGGCAAGTTGAAGGTTTAGGATTTCTTTCCTGATCAGAATTGCTCTCAAGTGCTTTTGCAGCCCTCCGGTTTCAGTACATTCAACCACTCATGTTTCAGTACGTTCAACCACAAATCTGCAAATTGTAGAGCTAAGTAATAATTTGCTGTGGCTTTTACTTTTATGGTTTTTCTTTAGTCTCCTCTTTGATGGATCTGCTCCCTGCTAATGCTTGCAGTCCTTGCATAAAATAATACATAAAGCCACTACCTAAGTTGATGATTATGTTACTTGAAGATTAACTACAAGCAAAAGGGGGAAGTGCAAGTAAGCTTTCAGAAACAATAAGTCAATCTAACCCAGCATCTAATAACATTGCTATATGTCTGTCTGCTGAACAAGGCCATAGTTATAGATGACAGTTGTCATAACTACAGGTCTGGATGTACCTGCATTACTACTGAGAAGCAATTAACATAGCAGTATAGTTACAGTGGTAGTTTTTTAATTGTCCTCTTTTCCTCTTACTGCAGCAGGCACCCCAGAAGACAAAATGCGGTTATTTCTGATCTATTACATAAGCTCAGCCCAGGCACCTTCAGAGGTATGTATTTATTTACAGTTCCCAACACCAAATTCTACCACAAAGAACTTTTTTTGTATTGTTCAGTATTTCTGCTTCTCTTGGAAGCAAAGTATGAGATGCCTAAAAAAATATTAAAACTTCAAATAAATTTTGAAGTATTATCGAAGAATCTGCTCAGAAGGCTTTGGCCACCATTTCAAAGCATTTGAATGACTAGCAGGAAAGAAACTTGTCCTCCGAAAGATTTATCTCACAGTTACAGAAAGATTTAGCTCACAGTTACTTACCTCTCAACATGCTTTCCATTATTCTACTCCTCTGCTCAATAGAAGTAGAAAATCCAAAATGTTCATGTGACTCTCTTCGTTCTATCATTGTATATACAAGAATTGGTTTCTTGTGCCAATACCTGAATAATTCAGAAACCAATTTCTTAGTTTTTCTTTTGAAGTTACAATGATTTATTTCAAGGAAGATTTTAATTGTACTGTGCTGAGTTGGACAAAGACAATGTGCTTTTTCAAATGTGTATTAATTCCCCTTCATTTTTACCATTTGCTGTTGGGGCATGTTATAGAAACCTATTTTCTGTCGGGTTTTCAGAAGGTGCTGATCTAAAAGGCTCTTCCCTCATCTGAAAGTACACACTATTTAATTCCACAACTTCTGTGAAGTTCAGTGAGATCTACTCATTGCATTTCAAGTTCTATTTTCATACTGATAATTACTTTTTCATACTCATAATTACTTTTTAAGTTTGGCTAATGCTCAAACTTTACCCTGCTTGTTTCCTATTTAGTTAAGGGTATCCTGTCTTTCCACATAGAGAGTTATGAGCAGTTTAAACATTTTGCCATTCTCCGCTTCATAATTCCAGATTGATTTGGAGCAGTACAAAAAAGCGTTGACGGATGCAGGTTGTAACCTTGCTCCTTTGAGCTACATAAAACAATGGAAGTAAGTTGTTTCTTTTTTCTCCTACATGAGACTGTATCTGGGTAACTTTACAGAACTCAACATTGTTATCAAAGAGTTAGGAATTATTTCTCACTGTAAATCATCCTTAAACAATTCATTCTGACTTTTTTTTTTTTCTGTATGTGCAAATCTCATTTTAAAACTAAACTCCAGTAATTGTAGAGTGCTCCTGAACATGACACACAGTAGTTCACTTAATGATCCAAAGCAGAAACAACATACTGGAAAGCTGCGCTTGTCCAAACTCCATATTGTTGTGGTTCATGCCAAAGGGCCATGCTGCCTGTCACTCTAGTTTTCCTTGGTACCAAAATAGTCTTTTGTCTTTGAAGTAGAAATTCTGATTTCTTTCAGTTTTTTGACTATTTCTACACAAGAGGAATGCATGTAATAAATAGTTCCTTCCTGGAAGTGTTGGAGAAGTTTTGTCACTTTCACGGATGACCAAAGAGGAATGTTCCACAGCAGTATGTGCCATGAGATAAACATTCAGTTTCTCCCCCTGCTTTCACAGGGCTTTCACAAAGATGGCTTCAGCTCCAGCCAGCTATGGAAACACTACACCTAAGCCTTTGGGGTATGCTTTTGATCAGTTTTCTGTAAGCTTTTGGGTTCTTTTAGCTTATTTCAGTAGTACTAAAAGTGTGATTAGTGCTATTCAAGGCCCAGAATAAAACATTTCACTATTTGTAAAAGGTTTTAAGTTACAATTACAGGCACTCATCTCAACATTGTGTAGGACTTACTCAAAGGAAAATAAAAGTATTTGTGACTAAATTCACAGAGTAACTTAATATAAGGATAACCTGCACTTGCACATTAAATGTACTCTCACAGAAGAATTTGGCACCAGCAAAGGATTTATGACCATTGCCATTTTGAGTCTTTAGTCAAAGGCAGAAGATAAGAACAACCCTGTGTGTTCAGAAGTGGTTATCTTCAGGGCTTGGAGGCTGTCAGGAATGCAGGAACACTGCTTCTTCAGTAGGATGTCCTGGCCTGGGTGTCTGTCCACTTGTTGAAAGATGTAGTTGTTTATTTCAAGACATGAAAAGGAAAGATAATGAACTATACCCCTTACAGGATGAGGGACTTGGGTCTTTCCATGCTTGAGAGGATTTGAATCCTCATTACCAACTTTACTTTCAGGAATGCACTGTCACAAGTCATCTGTGGTGCAGTATGGTTAGAGAGAATTCCAGTGCTGTCTCACTTGGAAAAATTACTGTTAGATTGGTTGGAGACACTGAGCATCTCTTTGAACTGGTGATTAGGACAGCCTCTTGAAAGGAACACTGAAGTTCTTGCATTACTGAAGTTGTAAAATAAACTGCTCGGTGGAATAGAGACTAGAACTCAAGACTCCTATTGCTAGGTAAGGATCTAACTGCTAGATTGCAGGTGTATTCCCCTACACTTACCATATGATTTGAAGAATATGTTTCACAACAAACTGAAGGGCTTGGTAATTGAGTCTCATCACCTTTAATTGAAACTCAATGTCAGCATAAAGCTTAAGAATACAAATTGAAAAAGGAAAGTCTTACACATCGTATTTATTTTGTTTTTCAGTCTGTTTTCACTTGTTATGAACACAGGATCACAGTTCGTAATGGAAGGAGTGAAGAACTTGGTACTGAAGCAACAAGTAAGTATGAAAAACAA
This sequence comes from Psilopogon haemacephalus, assembly GCA_013396835.1. Classification (NCBI taxonomy): domain Eukaryota; kingdom Metazoa; phylum Chordata; class Aves; order Piciformes; family Megalaimidae; genus Psilopogon; species Psilopogon haemacephalus. Next base: position 324,221 of record VWZI01000238.1, on the reverse strand, counting down.
TTAACAAAAAGTCTATCATGTATGCATTGTCAACCATTTAGAAAAACAATTTTAAATGCCTCTGTCATATTAATAAAATAAATGGCACAGAAAAAAACGCAAACCAAACATCAGGCTCTGCTGGTACGTACATCTATCACTTTGTAGCTCCCAGTTTTTAGGCCAATAATGAATAGTGCTCAGATTTTTTTTTAATATATCTGTAAGGAACTAGATTTCAGTGCATGCAGTTAAGACTGATATCAGCATTATAGAAAGAGCAGCTGTGACATACTCAGAATATATAAGCCCTTCATAAAGAACCAAAACCAAACCCCTCCATGTCTTTACTTAGAACAGCATGCATAAAATGCATCTGTTGCAGAGTGATTGGAAGGCTGGAAGTATTTGTTCTCTGTGCAGTTACAATTCAAGTATTTCTGATTTCCCCACATCTACAGCAACCAAAGTCTTGAAGTGTGTTTGAAACTTGAAGTGTATTTAACATGACATGGCCACCATCAGATACTCACTTAACTTTTTTTAAGTATAACTTGCCTGCAAATTTCAATATACACCCCCAAAAGAAACCAAACAACAACAAAAAGACACTAGTTGTCTGAGTCACCTTACCTGAAATTTCAAATTTTGGTTCCCAGAAACCTGCTTACCTGCAGCAGGCAGGTTTTCTCCAATATACACTTTGATCAGTTGGCCACTAAATGAATCCTTATAGTTTAAAAAAAATCTTAATTTTTTAGTACTTTAAAATCAAGATTTTAAAGAAAAAGATCACTTGTCACATTAGAATTCTTAGTGGAAGAATCAGGGTTTAATTTAGAAACAGAGCGTGTCAGAACTAAATAAAATCTGACCTCTAAATGTGCAACCTTCTGACATAGTTAAACTCATCATAGTTGTTCATTTAATCATCCTATTATTCACATAATTGATACAGTAAAAGATTCATCTGTCAGAGAAAAGGTTTAAAAATCATGTCCATGGCTTTTGTAGAGTAGTCAAGGAAGTAAAAAAATCATTGATTCAAGGGCTGAAACACCTCTGCTATGAGAATAGGCTGAGGGAGCTGGACTTGTTCAGCCTACAGAGGAGAAGACTCCAGGGGGGACCTTAGAGCTGCCTTCCAATACCTTAAGGAATCCTACAGAAAGGCTGCAGAGGGGCTTTTCTTAAGGGTATCTGGCAACAGGACAAGGGGGAATGGTTTGAAGCTGAGGGAGAATAGGCTTAGGCTGGATCTTAGAAAGAAGTTCTTCAATATGAGGGTGGTGAGACTCTGAAGACTGCTCAGAGAGGTGGATGCCTCCTCTCTGGGGATGTTTAAGGCCAGACTGGATGAAGTCTTGAACAGTTAGAGGCCTTGAGTGTAGCTGAGAGGCATCCCTGCCCGTGGTGGGGAAGTTGTAGTAGATAGTCTCTGAGGTCCCTTCTAACCTAAGCTGTTCTATGAAATCACTTCTGCGGGACTTTTGCTGTAACTACATCTGTTAAGTTGCAGTGGACAGTTACAAATCAGTAGTATGTCATGAAATACAGCTGAGGAAAGTGAAATATGCAGCATACTTGTATGTTACCTTTTTTAAAGATATCTTCAGGTAACTGTTGCTTGTAGCAGCAGATAATAATTATAATCTAAATGAGACTTTCTTTTCCTCTTGTATTAAACGTAATTTCTTTTAACGTGTATGGCTCACAAACGTTAGTGTTATTCTTGACAGAACGGCTTGCCTCATTTCAGGTTATGAGTAAGAAGCCACATTGCTGATGTTCTTAGGATATTTTTTTTCTGGCTTTGAATTCGTTCTCCAGGTATTTTAGGGTAGCCAAATAAAATGCTGTCCTTCGTATTTCTAAGCCTGCTGTAGGTCTGTGGTATTTCTATTAAAAATTCTATTAAAGTTCAGTCCTCCAGGGATTTATACTGGCTTTTTACAAAGCATTCTTCAATGATGCTTGAAGATCCTCCTTTGGAGTATCCTGTTTTGATACATTCATTTCCAATTCTGTTCCTCAGTGGTTTGACTGTTTAATGCATCAGATCTCTTGTCCAAGCTAACGTTTCCCATCTTAAACAAGCAAGAATCATCTTGAACCTCATCTCAATTTATTATTCCTTTCCAGCCAGGATTGCTTGACAATATTAATCCTTTTCTAAAAATCATACCTTAATTTTCATTTTCAGCTTGAAAATTCTTTCCCAAAACCACAAGATTTTTTTTTATAATATCATATGACATCACATGTCTGCATATATATAGGTTATACCCGAATACAGCTCTCTTCCTGTCTTCACACTTCTTTTCCGCTTTCTGTTTGCATTTTCTGTGATGATAAAAATAGTCAATTTTTACAAAATTTAAGAGTAGTATTTCAGATCCCCTGTAACTATTCCATAAATAATTGTGGCCTGTGAATATTTCTCAGAAATCATTCCATTAATTTCTCATTCTGTTTTACAGAACCTACCAGTTACACGTATATTGGACAACCTTATGGAGATGAAGTCAAACCCTGTGAGTATAACTGCAAGGGAAGAGGTGCAACAAATGAAATCTTCAGGCTATAATATGTTATAGACCATGGCTGCTTCTTTTCCCCATAAAGCAGTTAAATCTAGTCACAGAGTGTTGGGGATTGGAAGGGACCTCAAAAGATCATCTAATCCAACCACCCTGCCAGAGCAGGAACACACAGAGCAGGTCACACAGGAATGCATCCAGGAAGGATTTGAATCTTTCCAGACAAGGAGACTCCGCAACCTCTCTGGGCAGCCTGTTCCAGGGCTCTGTCAGCCTCACAGTGAAAAAGTTTTTCCAGATGTTCAAGTGGGACCTCCTATGCTCTAGCTTGCACCCACTGTCCCTTGTCCTACCATTGGACATCACTGAGGAGAGCTTGGCCCCGTGCTCCTGACACTTGCCCTTCACATCTTTATAAACATGAATGGGGTCACCTTTGTCTCCTCCAAGCTGAAGTCTTCTCTTCCCCTAGCTCCCTCAGCCTTTCCTCATAAAGATGTTCCAGTCCCTTCAGCATCCCTGTGGCTCTCTGCTGGAGGCTTTCAAGCAATTGCCTGAGGTCCTTATTGAACTGAGGGGCCCAGAATTGGACAGAGTATTCCTGATGGAATACTCTGCCCTGTCAGCAGGGCGGAGTAGAGGGGGAGGAAAACCTCTCTTGACCTATTAGCCACACCCCTTCTAGTGCACCCCAGGATGCCTTTGGCCTTCTTGACCACAAGGGCACACTGCTAGTTCATGGGCATCCTTCTGTCCACCAGGACTCCCAGGTCCCTTTCTCCTATGATGCTCTGCAACAGGTCAATCCCCAACCTACACAGGTCCATGGGATTGGTCTTTCCCAGATGCAAGACTTGTTCTCAAAACCAGAACTATTTCCTAACTATTTCATACAAAAATAGTTTCTAAATAATGGTATTGTACTGCATTTCAACTAATCTTTTTCATTTTACTTGTCCTATTCGAAATTTCTGTTGTTCCTGAATTTCTAGAAGTTTAAAATGCGGCTAAAACTTTCTTGGATTCAAGGTTTGGGATATTTGGGGGGGGTGGTTTTTTGGCAGCACAGTTTCAGTAGTAAAATAGTTACAGAGAGAATATGTTAGGAAAAATTTATTTCAAATGTCTTTAAAGCTTTGCTATTTAGAAGAAAATATTTTAGTATTTATGCCTTCTTTCTGTTTGCAAGCAGAGTTGATTTTGTCAGAAAAGTCCTCTTTCCCTTTTTTCTTTGAAAATTTACTGAGAATTAGATAAATTGCAAACTTGTGGAATGCTTAAATGTTAGACAGATAGTTATGCACAATCTTGTTCTGAAAAAATCACTAGTAACATTCCTTTAGAAAACTACAATATGTTTTCACCTCCTGTCAGTCTTGCTGTCTTCATGGCATTGGCATCAGGCAGAGAGATACAATTGGAGTACTGTGTCCAGCTCCAGAGCCCCTATTACAAGAAAGATCTGGACATGCTGGAACATGTCTAGAGAAGGGCTATGAGGATGATCGGAGGGCTGGAGCACCTCTCCTACGAAGACAGACAGAGAGTTGGGGCTGTTCAGCCTGGAGAGGAGAAGGCTCCAAGAAGACCTTACCATGGCCTTCCAGAATCTGAAGGGGGCCTACAGGAAAGCTGGGGAGGGACCTCTTAGGGTGTCAGGTAGTGATAGGACTGAGGGGAATGGAGCAAAACTAGAAGTGGGTAGATACAGATTGGATGTTAGGAGGAAGTTCTTCACCATGATGGTGGTGAGACACTGGAACAGGTTGCCCAGGGAGGTGGTGGAAGCCCCATCCCTTGAAGTTATTAAGGCCAGGCTGGATGTGGCCCTGGGCAATGTGATCTAGTGGAAAATGTCCCTGCCCATAGCAGGGGATTTAAAACTAGGTGATCCTTGAGGTCCCTTCCAACCCCAAGAATTCTGTGATTCGATATCTCACACTGTTACTAATGTAACTAATATGAAAGTTGTCACCATGGAAGTAACTCTGGCTTTCCTTAAACTGTTCTTCATAGCCATTCAAGGTCAGGCTTGGTGGGGCTGTGAGTGACGTCATCTAGTTGGGGATGTTGAGCTAGATGGCCCCTTCCAACCCAGTGCATTATATGATTCTATGAGTATATGTCATGATTACAAGCAGAAAATTTGCTTTCTTTTAACAAAGAAACTGACATTGGTTTAGCGTCAATGAATTTCAGCTGCAGTGAATTGTCCCTATTTGCAAGCCCTGGAAAAGATGCAGAGGGCTAATTTTACCTGGTCAGCCAGCAGAGGCCACTCAGAACACATAGTACAGAAAGCAAAAATTAGATGTAGGTGAAAAATTAAACCATTGGGGCTTTCAAATAAACACCAGCTTCCTCAGGGTACAAGATCAGGAACTGATTTGGAAAAGTTTCTAAGTCACATAGGGTATTTTCGCTGACTCGATATTGTCATGCTTCACTTAGTAGAAATCAGCCATCACCACTTCAGTAATTTGGAGAAAACAATGAAAAAGCAGAGATTGAGCCAGTCGGTCAAACCGTAGCTTCACATCTCACTGCCAGAGACTGGAATTCACTGCCCAAAATGGGGAGTCCTGCTTTTGAAGTCATACAAGACCAGGCAAGCCCTAAAGTGTGATTCTTCTAACCTGAAGGAAAATTGGCAGCAACTTTTTGAGTAAGTTTTAGCTAACAGAAGCAAGCCAGAGAGTTACTGTGGAATATTTTCAGTCTTGCTGTGCCATCAACAAGTGAAAAGGTCAACATGTACAAATGCATCAGTGTGGCCTCTGTTCATCTTCTGATGTTTGAAGTCCTTTTTGGTTACCCAGAACAGAAAATTATTGCATTGCAGGCAAAACAACAAGAGAGAGAAAAAGCTTAAGATTTTGTTCTTTACAACACAGAAAGAAAATCTCCTGTATAGTTTATTGACTCACACTACGCAGTGATCAATATATGAAACATACATACACCTCAAAGTTGTAAAGCAAAACTAGAGCAGATTATTGAGAAGTCAATTATTGCAAAGAATGTAAATAATTTAAATTATTTTCTCAACATAAAATGCATCAATAATTTAAATCTGCAAAACGTGCAACTTGTACCACCAACAGTCACAAAGATTATTCTAAGTTGAAATTTTAAACCTGTCTAGATATGGTGTACAAAACTCTGTAGGGCTGTCTGTAGATCACCTTGTGCCCTACTTATCCCTGCTGCTTCTTTTGTCAGCTGCCAGAAAAGACAGAGGAGTCTACACCTGTGCTTTCTGCATTTTTCAGAAGCAGGAATAGACAGAACAGTTTCGTGATTTTTAAAATTGGTTTGTTCAACTATAGTTAGACTTTAAATACCCATAAACATTCGTTGAATCATGGAATGGTTTAGGTTGGAATGGACCTCAGCGATCATTCACTCCAGCCTCCTTGCTATAGGCAGGACACCTCTCAACTCAGCTGCTCAAGCATTGTCCAGCCTGCCCTTAAACACCTCCAGGGAGGAGGCATCCACAACCTCACAGTGAAAAATTATAGCAGTAATACATTGAGGAGAAAGTATTTGTAGTATTGGGTAGGTTAACTCCAATTTTAGTTCTGGCATTAATCTGTAATTGATTCTAGCAGGCAGAGAAGCTGCACCTCTTTATCCTAGTTAAAAGATTCTCAAATATTTCTGAGTTTTAGTCCATTCCCAGCTTTCTCATCACTTCAGAATCACTACCACCTTTAAGGCTGCCAGAATCATGAATGCTGGCAGAATTTGTAAATGCAGCTGAAATTCCCAGTGGAGCGTATTAAAGCAGTTTATAGAGGTTCAGTGTGAATCAGATCTGTATTAATTTTTTTTTAAGCCAAGCTTGTGGATAAGAGACTTATTTAATGTAACTGCATAGAAGTCCATAATACTAAGTAGATTTCTTTTTCATGTTTATAACTACCACATGCATACTAAATATTTTGTAGCATCAGAGCTAGTTTGGCTTTATGAGCTTTCACAAATTTCCCAGATAATCTGTCTGCTACTCAAGAATTATTTCTGCTCTAAAGAATCATCAAGGCACAGCGATCTTGCGTGTAAGCACTCAGATGAAATCAGCTGTAGTTCTGTAGGCAGCTTATCCACAAACTAGACATCACAGTACCTGAATCAAAATAAAATATAGAAACAGAAGAAAACCAAGTAGTTGTCAGAAGGAGTTACTAAGAAGTTTTGTTTTTCCTCCATAATAATTGGCAAAATCTCTGCTCATTGCCAATGAAAACAGTGGAAGTGCTCAGTGTTTTGTGCAAAGAAAAATATTTTTTATACAGTTTAGACAGTCAGACTTTTCCAGTTCTTGTGGAACCAAGAGATTAATTCTGGTTTAATAGTAGTCATAAATCATGAAATGAAAAGGGTAAGTTACATAACAGTAGCAGATTTTGATCTGTCATCTTATATTTAGCATTCATCACCATAAAAGTCTTTTGTAAGATTAGGAGCAGATCTCTGTAGCATGGAAAAATTTTGCATTTACAACTAGCCATGTAATGTTCCTGGTAACACCTTAATTTTTCTTTCTGCATAATGCCTTGCTGTTGGCATTTATTAAACAGCCAACTTATTTTTTGTAATAGTTCATTTTAGATGAACCAGAAGCAAAGCAGCTCAGTAGCACTCTTCAGAGCAGTCTAGGTTTTATTCTGTACTGGTTCAACTCTGTACAAGTAGCAGTGGACAACACAATTAATTTTGAATGATGTGCATGATAAATGGGAAGGAACTTCAGTTTGAGTGATGTTTAGTCTAACAGATACAAGCAGAATTTCACAAGCCACGATTCCAATCTTTTGAGATAAAGACATGCTTTTTAACAGGAGACAGATGACTACCGGTATTTTGACCCCAAGATGCTACGAGGCAGTGACAGGTGAGTTTGAGTTTTGCTTCTCTCCTTGTACCCTGTGAAAAGGCTAACTTAAGAACAAAGCCAGGGTAAAAAACTGTTTTACTCTGCTGATTACAGGAATTCATTTTAATCATTAACACTAAGTCAAGACACTTAGAATCATAGAATCAGACAGGGTTGGAAGGGACCACAAGGATCATCTAGTTCCAGCCCCTCTGCCACGGGCAGGGACACCCTACAAGGCATTCACAAGGGGAACTTAGATACACCAGATCCATTTTTAGAACACTGCAAGAATAATCTCTCGTTGCAGTGACTGAACATGCTGCTAACACCAGTGAAGTCACAGCAATAGCTACTAATGCTTAGCTACAGTCAGTGTTAGAATTCTTCATAGTAGCACCGCTTGGTTTCTTTGGATCTTGGAGATTTTCATTGTTAAATTATGAAGACATTGCATAGTGCACCACAGTTTCTTTTACCACTTTTTAAACAGTCAAAATATTAATTTGAAATCCAGCCTTTTTTAGTAATTTGCTAATAAGTTTGCAGAAAAATTTGCTGCATTTGCTTTTGTTTAAGCATTTGCACATTTCAATAGTATTGTGCATATGAAGGGAGAGTTGGGTGTGGTTTATTTTCCAGTAAAAGGGGAAAAGGAATTACACGAGAAACTTATCTATTTCTTTTCCTTTATGTCCTTGCCCAGTAACTGTGGCTGATACCCTCACCTGTAATATCTTAGAAATACTTAATTTTAACATAACCTTCTAAAATAACTTTGATCAGACCAGTGGAAGAATAGCCAGCAAAGGCTTATTACATAATGTGTACTAATCAGGTAGGTCTAGAGTAGGTTAGAGTTACTTCTGTCAAAATCTGTCCCTGTTTCTTCGATTCTTGGAATGTGAAAAGCATAATCAGTAATTGGAGACAAATTTAAGGTAATACTCTATTGAAAGTGTTCATTTAGACAGTTTGTAAGATAAGCAGATTTTGAAAGCACCAAAGAAGAAAATTCCCAATGTGTTGTATGTTTCATTTTAATTGCAATGTTCATTATTTTATTACACTCCTATAGTGTTGGTGGAGAATTTTCTGCAGAAGTACCAAGATTTGGAAGTTTAAAGCCAAAGGGTTTTTCTCATGTAAATGGACATTTTTACCCACTCCATGTGTTTTTTTATGTTGCTTTATGTGGTTTCTGTCTTGCGTTACACATGAAGATGTGTATTTACAGCAGTTCATAAATGTCATTCTCTATTGCTATAATAATCACTTGAAAACCCCCCATTTTCTGATTTGAGGTTTGCTTGGATTTTGCTCATAAACTGAAGTTGTAATTCTTAAGTCATATTGGAGCATGGCAAGAAAGCTGTAATACAGCAGCATAGAGGTTTGTGTTAGCTGGCCTGTGAAAATAATACTAGTTTAAAATAAATATTAAAATTAACAGAATGGTACTGAATATTGACTGTTGGGCAATTTTCTAACCTACTTCTATTTTAAGAACTACTGGCATTTCTACCTTTTTCTTTCCCAAAAGAGTAGGAACTGCATTACTGTATTCAGTCTTAGCAAAACAGTCTCCTTATATCTTAAGTAAAGACTGTGTCAGGTATAAACAGGCCTTGCCCTCTGCAAGGATGAGGTAGGAGGGCAGCAGTCAGAGCTTTCATGCTTTAAAACAGGAGCTGGCATAAAGCTTAGGATTCAAACAGCAACCTTAAAACTGATGGAATAAACCCCCTAGCTACTTCACGTATCTACAGTTCTGTAGAATTAATTATAGAATGGTCTAGGTTGGAAGAGACCTCCAAAGGTCATCTAATCCAGCTCCCCCTGCAGTCCCCCCTGCTAGGTCAGGTTGCTCACAGCCTTGTCGAGCCTCACCTTGAATATCCCCAGGGAGGGGGCCTCAACTACCATGAGAGTGGTGGAACACTGGAACAGGTTGCTCAGGGAGGTAAAGAACTTGTTCCTAACATCAAATCTAAATCTACTCTTCTCCAGTTTGAAACCATTGCCCCTTGTGCTATCACTGCAGGCCTTTGTAAACAGTCCCTCTGCAGCCTTCTTTTAGGCTCCCTTCAGGTACTGGAAGGCCATTGTTAGGTCTTCCCAGAGCCTTCTCTTCTCCAGGCTGAACAACCCCAGCTCCCTCAGTCTGAACGCAGTACTACAGGTAGGGCCTCACCAGAGCAGAGGGCTGCTCTTAATTTCATCATCCTCCAGTCTGTATCAATACCTTCTCCATAACTTGTAACTTAAGTACGATACTTGGAGAATGAATGTAGAGAGGCAATTATTGTTCTATTCTATATATTTGTCTCTTCTTATATAGTATTTCATAAGCATGATGTGTACATGATACTTCTTTTGCATATTTATGCCTAATAAAATGTAAGTTGAAGTTTGTTTGTGTCTCTTCTTACAGCTCAGTTCCAAGAAATAAAAATCCATTCCAGGAGGTAAGTCACACAAAAAAAAAATTTCAGTGTTCATGTATGTTTAATTTTATCTTTTTTTTTAAATCTGAAGTGCCAATCATTTTTGTATGATTAAAAAAAAGAGAGGTCTTTTGTAACAAAAAACACTTAAATCCATTCTGTATTAAGTACAGTGAGCCGTTACTCTGAAGAAGTCTTTTCAAATAACTGTATCAGTATTAACTAAAACTGGAGAATTACAGGAACTTATTGATATCATAATCAGGTGGAGAAAAAATTAACCTCTTCATTTTTATGCCAGATCTTTAGCATGCTCTCTAGATTTTTGTCTTAAACAGCAGTGTGAACCTCTGTGTTAAGGGGCAGTATTTAAAGAGTGTCTGCAATTAAAGGAAAAAAGCAAACACAAATACTGTCATTTTATACAAATGGCAGTAGCTTTCAGTATTTCTCAAGATAAATATTTTGCAAATAATAAAAGTTTTGCTATCTGCTTTTACTGTAAAATTTCATAAGCAAAATCTTTGCCTTGACAATATACAGATCTCAGATTTCTCTTGAAATGTTGTAGTTACCCTCCTGAATAAAAGTAGTACTGCATGGTGCCATAGAGAGCAGGTGGTCATAGCAAAAGTGTAAGTAGGGACACAAAACCTTTATAAAATTCATAGAGCGTGCTCAGTTTGGGATAGTGAATGTTAACAGCAGTTAATAAGCAGGAAGTGTGTTTCGTTGATCTATTTTAAACATAGCCCAGAAAATACTGGTAGCCTTTACCTGTAATATTACAAATTCTCACAAGTAATATGTGGGTAGAAGGAAAAATAATCATAGAATGGCTTTGGTTGGAACCTCCTTGCCTTGGCATGGATGCCTCTCAGCTAGACTCAGCTGCTCAAGAGCTCATCCAGCCTGCTATTGAACATCCCCAGGGAGGGGGCATCTACAACCTCCCCAGGGAGCACTGTATCACCACCCATGTACTGAAGAATTTATTCCTAAGATTCAATCTAAACCTACTCTCCCTCTGCTTCAAACCATTCCTGATTGTCCTATTGCTAGACCCCTTTCAAAAAGTCCCTCTCCAGGCTTTCTGTAGGATGCCTTCAGGTATTGACAAGCAGATCTACAGTCCCACCTGGAGTCTTCTTTATGCTGGGCAATCCCAGCTCCCTCATTCTGATGACAGACTAATTTCCTCTACATGCTTCTCATGGTGACACCAGAACTGGAAGCCGTATTCAAGGTGGGGTCTCACAAAAGCAGAGTAAAGAGGCAGAATCCCCTTTCTTGCCCTCCTCTGTACTCCTTGATGCAGCTTAGGATAGGATTTGCTTTCTGGGCTGCATGAGGGCACTGCAAGCCCCGGTGAGCTTTCATCAATCAGTACACCCAAGTAATGAAAAATACACCCAATAATGATAATCTGTGTTCCTGTGTAACTGATGTATTTCATTTGTGCTTCAAATTAATTCTTAAGTCCATGGAAGTACTGTAACTGTTCCTATGGACACTGGAAACATCTCCACACAAAAAATAACAGGTTGGAACTGCATCCGTTTCAAATACTTCTTTAGTAGAAGACAATGATGTGTTAAAAGCTCTCAGCTTGCTATTCTGTATCCTTTTAGAACACTCCTATTACCTTCTTTCAAGTAGGAAACCATTAGTTCTCTATGCAGCTGTCTCTAGACCACGGTGTGGTTAGGATGATTTTTGCTGCAGGGTTAACAATGTTCCTCATGTTTTACTACTGAAACTAAGAATTTGCATGCTCTGATGATGTCCATGTTGCTTTTTAGGCAATAGTCTTTGTAGTTGGAGGAGGCAACTATATTGAATACCAAAATCTTATTGACTACATAAAGGTATGTGCATAGCTCTCAGTTGTCATTTGAAACTTACTGATAGAGACTAATTTTAGTAGGTTGTCTGTAACAATATAGTAAGTAGAAGACCAAGTCTATTAAATTAGCCCTAACAGAATCTGGGGCAAACGGTATTAGTAGAAAACATGGATTAATTCAGACCAACAAAGAGTTACTGGTTGATATTTTTGCTTGTGTTCCACGTTTGAATTGAGTAAATAAACTGTGTTCTGCTTTGGTTTGTCTTCATACAAATTACTGTGATTGAAAACTGTCAGCAGATGTAACTGAATTAACATGTCCTCTGTGCATCAAATGCTGTCGCTTTGGTTACTAATGGAGTGCTGTTACTAGTTTGTGGTTGTTGTTAAATAAAGCAGATGTAGTGTATCATCAGGAACTGCTCAGAATTCTCCCTAGTTTTCATCTCACCAAAGATACACTGCAATCCTTTGTATCCAAGGTAGGAACACAAAGTTAGGTCAGAAGGAGGCCTGCAGATAACAATATCTGATTTTACAAACAATCTTACTTGAGCACAAGTTCTGTTGTTTCAGAAGCCAACATCATGCAAATCCTATGCTTTCTGTCCAAGTAAAGATCAAGTTGGCATCAATATCTAAGCATTTGTTATTTACCCACATTTAGAAGTTTTCACTAATGAGTTAATGGAAGCTTATTTTTGATATGCTGCATAATTTGATTCTGTGTTGAAATCATAAGAGGTCATATGCACAAGTAAATATGGAACACACAAGAAGTATGCACAAGTGAATATATGACGCACAACAAAATACGTAACCATCTATGCAACACATTTAATGTTTCTGGTTCCAGCTGACCAGCCTAGCAGAAAAAATGGATAGCAGAAAACTGTGTTCTTGTGGAGCAAGAGTGGAGTTCTTTCAAGCACTTTCCAGAAATAAAAAAAAAATACAAAGGGAATATTGATAAAATTTTGAAGTAGGCAATAAATGCTTTAAGAGAAGCAGCACACCCTTATTCCTTCATGATCTTTAATCTTGTTCATAGTACAGTTATCTCCTCTGATGGACCAGAATGAGGCTTTTAACCTAAATAAATTTGGAGAAAGAAAAAAAAAAAAAAAAAAGGCACTTCTTTGACTAAACAAGTATATGAAAGATTGATGTCGAGGTAATTCTTGAAGGCTGTAGAGTCAGAATGTGTGTGCTTATTATAATCATTTGTTCATGTTGGAAAAGATCTCTGGGATCAGCCACTAGCCCTACTCTACAAAGTTCATCCCTAAACCATACCCCCAAGCGCCAGATCTAAACTACCTTTAAACACATCCAGGCAGGGTTGGTGACTCAACCACCTCCCTGGGCAGCCTATTCCAATGTCTTGACCGGGAATAAAGTCAGTTTGAAACTATGTATTACTTAAACCAATTTTCACTTCTGAAATGCTAACAGCACATCAGTAACCTTACTGCCAAACAAATATTGGTAAACTGCAAATTGTTCCCTATGCATCAACTGAAATCCACACCATATTTTGTTTCTGGATCCTTTGACCCAAAAAAGTGCTGGTTTTAATATTGTCATCATATAGAAATTAATTACAGATTGAAGTTCTCAGGCTGTAACACAACACAATAAATATGTGTTACATATTCTTAGCTACTATTCTTAGCACAGTGCCCAGTTATTCTAAGGGGCAGGGTTTGCTGCAGTAAGGGTATTAGCTTCCCCAAGCCATTTGTAGGTGTGTCAGAGATTTAGTATTCTAGTAAGCTTAAATGTGTAACATGTCCCATTTTGTCCACTTCCTGCCTCTGGTATCTCATTTTCCACTTCAATTTAACTATTTTTTTCCCTTGCTGGAACATCTACTATTTTTTGAGTCAAAAGTCTAAAATTTCGTTATCATCAAGCTATTTTTATATTTTTTTTCTTGGTGTGCAATAACACTTCTGCTACTCCTTTAAACACCTTGTTTATTCCTGTCTTCTTTTTTTAGGGTAAACAAGGCAAACATGTCCTGTATGGCTGTAGTGAACTTTTTAACGCTACACAGTTTATAAAACAGGTGGGTACTGATGTCTTTCCAAGCTATTCTAGTGACTTTTACCAGTTAAAAACTGGTACTCAGCTATGGTCTTTAACCCTTTGTCCTAAATTTTGCTATTTATAACTAACTGTCCTAAGTGGAAGCTCAACATTGTCCATGCCTATACAAAAGCCAGTTTCTTGGTGCTGTTAAAAACATTGGCATCCCAGGATTCTCTATCACTTACTCCAATACAAATGGGAAATAAAAATCATTCGTGGTGGTCAGCAAGCAGGAACCCTTCTGTAGCTGTCACCACCCATGGTTTTACTCCCTATAAACATGAAAATAAATTGTTACTCAAAGCTATGCTTTAAAGAACTAAAGTTAATTCTTGTTGCACTTGAAGGAGACAAGTGGTACTCACCAGATTAGAACACACAAGTCTTGTGACTTGACTGGACACTGTACCTTTACTTCTGAGATTTGTTCAGATATTGATTGGAAGCTCAGATCCTCTTCTGTGAGGAGAACACATGAAGTATTCTATTGCCAGCATATCTTCAGTTGTAAGAGAGAGATGCAGCTTATAGGACAAAACTATTTATTGTATGAACAGCAGATGAGTTTGACCGAAAGAGTAAGATTAGCAACCTGATGGTTTTCTGTCTTTTTATCTTCAGCTCTCCCAACTTGGCCAGAAATAAGGCTGAAAGACCATTACCTGGATGGGACGTGACAAAAAATTGTTACAACGTTCAGATGTCTTCATATCTACAATTTTGTCATTGTATTAAAACTTTAACCCATTTCCTATGCTAACCTCTCCAAAAAGATCTGTAATTAATACAGTGTACCTCAGCATTTCACAAATAAACCTTCAAACCTGCTGTGTTTTTTGTGGGGGTCAATTTCACATCATTACATTCCAGATGCAGTATTAGCTGTGGTGTGTGACACAGCCAGCTGAAATCAAGTTCTTAGATGTAGCTTCTGTTACAGTAAACAAAGCAAGAGCTTGATGGAAAGGTCAAATCCATCTTTAGGAGATGTGTTTTTGAACAGAACAGAAGGGAAAAGGACAATCCAGCCTTTCAGGACCACAGACAGCCTTAATCCAAGACAGCCACTCCTACTTCTTACCCTTTTATTTTACCCAAGTCATTGTACTTAGATTTGTGCACTCTTTGCTTGATGTTCTGAAGATACCTTCAGTACAGATTTCTGATAAATTAATTTAGCTCTTCTCTTAAGAGAAAAATGCTTGAACTGAAAACCAGGTGAAGTCTTTAGTAATTTTTTCTGCACTTTCTATTGTACCTGCTTTGACTGTTATATGTGGGAAGAAACCAACTCTTTCTCACAGAACAGCTGTGTTTTATAATCACATCCTTAAAGCACAGCTTGTAAGAAAAACATTAGTTAGGGATGGTTTAGGGATGGTTATGTATGTAGGTCCCTGCATCTGGAAACATTCTCTACTGGAAACACTGGGACAGGTTGCCCAGGGAGGTAGTTAGGGCCCCATCCCTGGAGATATTCAAGGTGAGGCTTGACAAGGCTCTGGGCAACCTGATCTAGTTGAGGATGTTCCTGCTGACTGCAGAGGGGGCTGGACTAGATGCCCTTTGGAGGTCCCTTCCAACCCAGACCATTCTGTGATTCCATGAAACAGCAATGCTACTGGTGCAGCAGTAACAAGTTTTCAAAGTGAAGCCTAACATACTCAAAACTATTTGTTTGTGTTTCTTAACCTGTGAGGTTCTGAGTCTGACTGACTCGCCATCCTTTTTTTCAGCAGCACTTTTTTGCACTGTTCTTCAATGTTGAATGTTATTTTTTCTCTATGGGCAGTACTTTTTCAGAACATCTGTACAAGAAATGCAGCTGATCTGTTCCTTAAAAGTATCGCATTGCATAATCTAGACTCTTATCAGAAAGTAAGAATGTTATTTGTCTCAACAAGTGTTGTAAGCTACTCCATGCTACTACGATAAACTTCTAACTTTGCCAAGTCAATAAATATCTTTATTGTGGTGTTAACTACAGTTGATGTATGTCAGCACTCTCCCATACCTCAGTCAGCAAGGACTCTGTGTCAAGTACAATTTGTTACTCTAATTATTCCATATATATATACATATATATAGTATTTGTTAGTGGAAACAAGATGGCTTTGGAAAAGAAAATTACATTTAAGGTGTTTATTGCTCTCTATGGGAGTTTGTTGCAGGAGCTTTAACTAACCCATCCCCAAGAAAAATTAGCTTCCTCTGCAGAGTTTTAACCTTGCAGCTGACAACCAACTTCTGAAAAACTACTGACTGCTCTTTGTCCAGACCTTGTGGCAGCCTGTGACACTGTGGACCCTGCTCATTTAAACCAGGACCACTCCTAAATCACAGCATGCTGAATTTGCCATTTCAGTAAACTGTATAAAGATACCAGAAATTACTTTCATGGCTGCATTCAAAAATCTAATTTGCAGTCTTTCCACTGCCTCTGGGGACAGGTTTTATTTGTGGCTGGATCATTAGGTCTGTGGTGCTAGCATGCACTGGTTACTTCTTGGTTTGGTTTTTTAAAAGCAGATGAATAAATAGAGTTTTCATACTCTAACATTCTTCTCTTTCCTCTCAAAACTAATTTTCTGGGTTGTGTGAGTACTCCTAGCACTCTTGTTACCAATAAAATCTCAGATTCACCACTCTGTGTAACAGTGGACTTCATGCTTCCTCCCTTCTGCCGACCTGCTTTATGACATGGTGGAGTTTGTGCCATGGCCCTTCTTCCTGAGTACTTCTTGTGAAATTAAGAGTGAAGGTTGTACAAGAATTCTCTATGGTTTATTTCAAGGTAAACATTGTTAGGTAGCTCTGACAAGCTTCTCCAATTTATAGCTAGTCACTCTGCTGAGGATAGGCTGAAGGAGCTGGGCTTCTTTATCTTAAAGAGAAGCCTCCAGGGGGGCCTTAGAGCTGCCTTCCAGTACCTGAAGGTATCCTACAGGAAGCCTGGAGAGGGACTTTTCATAATGGTGTCTACCGATAGGACAAGAGGGAATGGTTCGAAGCTGAGGGAGCGTAGGTTCAGACTGGATCTTACGAAAAAGTTCTTCAGTAAAAGGGTGGTAAGATTCTGGAATAGATTGTGGATGCCTTCTCCCTGGAGGTGTTCATGGCCAGGTTGGATGAGACCTTGAGCAACCAAGGCTAGTTGAGAGGCATCCTTGCCCATATTGGGGAGGTATAGTAGATGATGTCCAAGGTCACTGCCAACCTAAGCCATTCCATAATTCTAGATCACCATACAAGGAGAGATATCAAGAACAGATGATAGACTCTGACTCATAATTTTTCACAGGCAGGTACACACTTTTTTGTGTAGATTTCCACAAAGCTTCTTCCTCTGTTGTCAGTTTTGCTTGCACTGAAGTAGACCATCACTGTCTATATGTAAATGAAGTGAAACACTGCTGGCACATTTTCTTCAGATTCTTTAACCAGTATGTTTCAGTCCTCTAGGAGAATGTTTTGTTTCATTTTCTTGTGCTGACAGCTAAACTACTGAGCTCCATCTGGAATGTGAACTCACCCTCAAACTAGAACAGCTTAGGTTGGACGGGACCTCAGAGATCATCTACTCTTCCCACCACCTTGGGCAGAGATACCTCTCATCTAGACTTGGTTGTCCAAGGTGCTCATCCAACCTGGCACTGAACACCTCCAGGCAGTTTGGTTATTAGTGGAATCAGTAAGTGAAACCAAGAAACATAGTTCATGAGGCATGATGGGTTTGTCAGCCATGGGCCTTGCTCATTCACATGCAGTTTGACTTGGTAACGCACAAGGAATGATACCTACATTATAGCCTGTCCAGATGCAGTACTGAAGACTCTTTTCCCTTTACAGTGGAAAAAAACTACGTCTAGCCAGACTTCCGTCATTGTCACCACACTCAGAGTTTTTTGAAAGCAAATGTGAAGATAGAAAAAAACCTTCCCTGTGTAGCAGTGCCTATCAGTGTAGAATTTGCCTTTAGCATATGAAGCATATGTGAGAGTTTGAAGGAGAAGAGGGAAGTAAAATGAACAACTGGAAATCTAAGTGTATCAAAGACAAGCACACTGTGGCTACTCACTGTGTGCTTGGGGATTGTTCTGCAGCTCTTACTGGGTAAAGGTACCGGTCTTTGCTAGCCACCTCAACAGCTTTCTGATGGTTCTGCAGATCGTGTTTTCTCCCCAGGGGAGGGAATCTGTTAACCTTGCCTTGCATAAAGCAGGGGAAAATAGTAGTGTTATCATCAACCCAGGGCTCTCAGTGAAAAAAGTGAGTGCTCAACTCTTCAGCCACACTCACTCCTCACTGGAAAAGTTGAATTCAGCAGGCTCACAGCACAAGTATGAAAGCAGGTGAACCAGAAAGAAGTCACTCTTCTGCAGAGAAATTTTGTGGTTTCCTTTGGTTTGGGTTTCTTTTGGTGATAATTCTAACCAATAATTGAGGCTTGTGTGTTTTTTTCCATTGCCTCTCCCCCTCAATTCACTGCAATGCCAATGACCAAAAGCACAAATACTGTAGGACAGGATCCTGGTTATTCAACCGTTAAGTGAAAACCTGATGAAAACTGATGCAGTTTTGTAATGGGGGCAGTCCAACCATAAACACTAAAGCCACAATGTTTTCCAATTTCTTTTTCCTCCTTTAGGTGTCATCTGTAATTTGTTCTGGTGTTCTCCCACCCTGGCCTCCCTACGTGCAGTCTATCTGGTCAGGATCTGGGCTTCAAGTGCCAAGCTCATCACTATCCTGGCCAGGCCTGCCTCAGTGCCTGACAGTTTTTAAAGGGCTTTCATCAACACTGGCATGAGCCCTGAATCACATAAAAGGGCCTCAGAAACCTATGCCAATGTTGCAGAAGTGACAAGGATTGAGCCCCAAAATGCTCATATTGATACCTCCAAGGAAACAGCTAGTTCCCTTCCCAAACCCACAGAAACATTTGTACATCCAAAGTTCTTGAAGCAAAAAATACATGAGGTTTAGCAGAATCTTTTAGCACAAGATGACCTTGCTTTCTGTCACCTATTTCTAATAAATGTTTGTTTTGGGAACAAACACAGTGCTAAGAAAATAAATGCAACTTGGGCTGACTTGGATCCAGAATTCTTTGGAAATTTTCACAGTAAGAAACCAACAGCAAATGTCTCCATCATTTAGTTAATAGATCATATTTTCATGATATTCAGATGCTTTTACCCCATGCCCACCCCCCCAATGTCAGTTTTTTAAAAAATTAATTACCTCAAAGGTTATAAGGGTATTCACCAAAAGACAATTTTACTCTAGTACTCCCCCTTCCTTTTACCTAAAATTTCTACATTAAAGGGATTCAATTTTGTTCAACTATTTCTACCAATTCCCAAAAATTTACCCCTCCTACACACAGTATTCCAGTTTTTCTGATCATGCCTAGAACTCCTAAATGTAAGAAGATTTCCACTACTGCAGCTGCATCCTAAAGAAGTCTGTAAGTGATCAGTCACTGTGTCAAAGGCCACCTCCACAAACAGGTTTATTTGATTTGGGGTTTTTGTCTCCTCGTAATGAATGTTCAACTAGAGGGGGATGGTAGGACTGAGTGTGATTTGTAGCTGCATCCTCAATAACACCTTAATTTGGCTGTGTCTGCAACCTTGTGACTGTCAGAGCTGCAAATTTCAGCACAGCTTAGATCTCAGCTTTGAAGCCCACAGATTGCCCATGATAAGGACTTCTTGGCTGCTCAAACTCCAATGTATCTGAAGCTTGAGGAGCAGTATTCTGTGAGGCCCAGTGCTCTGGTCTAAAAGCCACATGGCACAGAAACCTCTGATGCCTGGGTAAGGAGCTTGGGTGGCATCAGTAAGGGCAGGTCAAGATGAGCTACCTTGCTTCTCCCACCTGAAGGCCCAGATAAAGTGGTCTTGAGACATCATAAACAGAAGGAAGTATTCACACAGCGGGCAGGGCTTGGGACTAATGTGTTTGGCTTCTGAAAAGTTCTGGAACAGTCAAATATTAAAATGTTCATTGTTCAGTGTAACCACAAGTGAGAATTAGCAACTAAAGGAATTTCAGCCTCTTTTACAATGGAGAATGAGGCCCTTTCTAGGGTGTCAAGGTGTAAAGATGGTTCAAGCAGCCATGTGGGAAGAGAGAAGCATCATAAAAGAACTCCAGCACAAGTCCAAGAGAGAGATTCTGCCCTAAAATGAAAGGACAAAAAGTAATGGTACTGGTCAGCAAGACTACAAAGACACTATGCAGGCTCCCATACTCATTACATAGTAACTATCAGCAGAAAACCCAACATTAACAACGGTAGTAGTGGGCCCCATCCCAGACGGGCCATCTCTCTCTCTTTCTACTCTCTCCTCCACAGGAGGATGGCCAGGAGAAAGCAGGCCACTGAGTGATGAACCTCTAATGAGTATGTATAGTTGGTAGCACCTGTCACCAAATGGAGATAGGAGGGAGACTCCAGCAACCAAAATCATATCCTGTTGAGCCAAGGGTAAGACTGGCAGGTTTCACTAGAATAATAAGCTTCCAAGGAAGCTTATCTAATTTATCTAATAAATTCACAGCCCTGAACACCAGGCAAAAAACGAATGCTGCCTATCCAAAGAGAATCTGCAGATCTGTTGTCAAGCACAATGGAAACAGCTCAAGTGACTAGAGGTGGCTCCAAGACCTTGCACCAAAGGAAAAATGATGGAAATTCAAAACATTAGGTTGGTCCTGCCCTGTAAGCCCTGTATTGGAAAGGAAGCAAAATCTTAACTAGGTTCATGTATCAGGCAGAAGTTGGCTATGAATAAAAGTACTCTTTTGCTACAAATACCACTACAACTGTTTTGACACAGACAACAGGCTGCCTTGTGATGCATAGTCGCATCCCCAAGTGTTTTTGAGAGAGTGGTACTCCTACAGGAATACACAGCTCCACGGGAATCATATTCCTGAAATACAATGAAGGTCAGCAGTCAGGGACTATCCACATTCAGTATCTCTGTGTGTTCTTCCATTCATGCCCGGAATCATGGAAACTCATCAGAAGTATCCGTATATACTACAATGGCAGACATGCAGCAACTATTTCCATACGTAAGGGCAAAAGCAAATTTCATGATTAAACACAAAACTTGGGTTTAGTAATCTTAATATTTTCTGTGTCACAGTAACATTAGATGAAGGTGTTGCCTTCCTTATGCAAGTACCTTTATTGTATTTGGAAAGGTCTGAACATAGAATGGTCTGGGTTGGAAGAGACCTCCAAAAGTTATCTAGTACAACCCCCCTGCAGTCAGCAGGGATGTCCTCCACTAGATAAGGTGGATCAGAGCCTTGTTGAGCCTCACCTTGAATATCTCCAGGGATGGGGTCTCAATTACCTCTCTGGACAACCTTTTCCACTGTTCCATCACCTTCATTGCAAAGAACTTGTTTCTAACATCCAATCTAAATCTTTTCTCTCATTCCAAACCATTGCCCCTCATCCTATCAGTGCAGGCCTTCAGAAACAGTCTCTCTCCAGCCTTCTCGTAGGCCCCCTTAAGGTACTGAAAGGTCTTTACTAGGTCTCCCTGGAGCCTTCTCTTCTCCAGGCTGAACAATCCCAGCTCCTTCAGCCAGTCCTCATAGCAGAGGTATTCCAGCCCCCTGATCATTTTGGTGGGCCTCCTCTGGACCTGCTCCATCAGGTCCATGTACATGTTGAAATGTACATCTGTAGATCAATTATTTAGAAATAGGGAAAGAACTGACATGATGATGTGAATTAAAATAAAATTACCACCAATCAAATGGCATCAAGTTACGTGACTTGCTGTTTACATTAAACCTGACCAGTAGGTGGGTATTGTGAGCCATATTCCAATGGAATGCAATTAACTTGAAATAGATTTCTTTCTCTTTCTTTTTTTTTTTTTTTTTTTTTGTTTTGTTTTGTTAATAGAAGCGTTTTCCATAACGCAGTGTTTGTTTTTTCCTTTCCCCACTGTGATCAGAGTTTAACTGTCTGCAAGGTCATCTGGCAGCTGCAATGTTATTTCCAGTTTGCCCACAGATACAGTAATTTCTCAGTGTCTGCTCAGAACAGATACTTTTGTAGATAGACTTTAAACTTTACCATTTCAGAGGCAAACACTCCTGACCAAAGCATGAATAAAAGCAAAAAGGTCTCAGGAGATTCCTTCTCTGCTGACTACCTCCAAAGGGTCCCCTTGGTTTACGAGCTGAGTCACAAAGCTACTTTAATTTCTAATTTTATTTTTTAAATTTCTAAACCTAAACACAAATTCCTTGTAGACTCAGCATACTTCAGCTTACTTCACACAGTACTGTTAAGGAAGCGGAGAAGGGGAGTTGTGGATGGAAGCCAATGCCATAGTGCAAGCACCCAGTTGATCTAATCATCATGGAAAGATACTGTTGCTTCAGGGACCATAGGAGAGGGCATGTTTGTAGGAGAAATACACGGTGCCCACTTTGAGGGTTGCAGATGAAGAACATAACCTAGAGAGCGGCAGACATTTAGAGTGACAAGGTGAAGAGCAAAGGGAAAATGCACCACAGCCACACGCATGAAGGTCACCCTTTTGTAGACAGTGAGGCAAGAGCATCGGCGCCAGTGAAGGCATGGGAAAGAAGTAGGGGGCCACGTGCACTGTAGGAAAGAAACAGCCAAGAGCAGTCAACAACCACCATTGGGTTAGATTAGCTCTTGATTGGAGTCACTTTTACATCTTTTCTTTTAAGAAAGTAGAGGCATGCACGCATACAGAATTATCCTTGTAGAAGGAAAGTTTTTCCTACTGCAAGAGAGAAGGGCCCTATTCTACTGAAATGAAATACTGGCTAGTTAACAAGATTGAACAAAAAGGAAGAAACAGCATCTGAGAACAATGTATCTATTATAGCCTTGTTTTCCAGCAGATGTTTTGAGGTGACACAGGACAGCTCAGTGGCTGGGTGTTCTGTTTTAAAGACCATGCTGTGAGTTGTTCCGGAACAGAGCTATTTTGGCTATACAGGGCTTTTAAATTATCATTTTTAAAAGTGTACTTAAGCTGCTAAGCTATGTGTAGCTGAAGACTTTTGTTTGAGGAAGAAGGGTAGGAGGCCAAGAAAGGTACCTCCAAAAGGAAAATGGGCTTCATTAAATCAAAGGGCACAAACGGCACTAATCTGGTTCTCATATGTTGCTCTGCAGCCTTGGTAAAATAATGTATTTCCATGGAATTCAAAAATAACACAGACAAACAGCTTTTACTTTGCAAAAATATTTTTGCAACAATCAGGTGTCTGAATGCACTTCCCAAAGAAGGGGGAATACCAGTGCTGTAAACTATATTTGACCCTTAGTTTTGAAATAAGCCTTTGCTGAAGCAATGGCACTATTCATAATCAAAAACTAAGCAAAGGTGCTGACCATGAACTTGGTTTCCAGAAGTTTCAATAAATAAACCACTGGAGCCCTCGATATAGGAAGGGCACAGACCTGATGGAGCGGTTCCAGCAGAGGTCCAGGAGAATGATCAGGGGGTTGGAGCAACTCTATGAGGACAGGCTAAGGGAGCTGGAGTTGTTCAGCCTGGAGAAGAGGAGGCTTCGAGGAGACCTAATAGCAGTCTGCCAGTACCCAAGGGGGGCCTGCAAGAAAGTTAGAGAGAGTCTGTTTGACAAAAGGGCTGGGAGTAGCCACATGGCCCCTTGCAGGCACCTCTGCAGTGCTCAAGCTATAGGCAGTCGGTGTCCTCCTTGCACTCACATCTTTTGCAGGCTTGTGGGCATCAAAACGTGGGGTTTTCCCTCATACCCCACCATAAATGTATTGCTGCCGTGCCTTTCTGCATGACCAGCACCTTTCACATAAATACAATTGAACTGTTTCCAGTGCTTGAGTTGCCCATCACTGCCTGGAAAACTACTCCCCAAAAAATCTTGTCCTAATGTTTTTACAGGCTGAAATTACAATACAATTTCAAATCTCCTTCAACACCAGCAGCAGTGGAATGTTCAAATGCATACACTCTAATTTAAAATGTGTTCATGAGAAGCAATATTTGCCATCATACTGTTATTTCTGCCCACCATAAACACTTGGAAAAGAGTGGTTTCATTTTAAAGCTAAACTCACACAGCTGTGTCATTTTCAAGCAGTGCCCTTACCAATAGAAGCCCATCCAGAAGTTGCAGATCTGCCTCTGAAGATGCTCACTTCATCCGCAGTCCTGAATTAATACCACGAGTTTCTAGAATGTTTCGTGCTTCTAGTAAAGAGTCCAAACATTTCACAACAATCACCTAAGCTAAATCTGTTTAAAATCCCACAGATTACTACCGCAAGCTCAGTCCTAGAAGAAAGAGAGCTTTCTGTAGTCCCTATCTGGAGGGGAAGCAGTCCTAGAACAAACTAGTACCACCCAGCTCCATGTCACTGTGCTCCTGAGAAGACTCCACTTCCATCAGCCTCTTTAGTAAGCAACCATGCATGCACAGCAACATATTGACACACAGGAAGCCAACATGTTCTGCTGTTCACTTGGCCAGAAACTAGACAAGTGCATAAACTGCTGCAGCTATTAAAACATTTTATGATCAATTTAATTGTTTCCATCAAAAATGAAGAAATCAGAGACATCGCTGCCCAAAAAGCCCCTCAAGCTATGAGTATCTTTACAAATAGCTCACAAACAGAATTTAACAACCTTAAATGTTTAATAATATACTACACTTAAAACTGTTTTCACCCAAGTCTGTTGCATTTTTGTATTTGCTGTCACCACTTGTGCTCTAAACGTCAGGCTTGACATTTTCAAACTACATTGATTGTTCTGAAACAGGTACATGCTTTCTATAAAAGCAGATTCTTCAGAAGTGCTCATGCTTATCTCAGTTCTGCTGCTGCTGAAGTCAGCAAAACACAGGAAACAGCAACAGCCATATTAGCAAGAGCAGTCAAGCCATCCAGCCCAGCACCTCCAGCAAGGGCAGTACCAGCAGGCTCACAGACAAAACATTTCTGCAGCCCACAGCTCGGCTCTCATGCAGATTTCCAACCACTGGTAGCAACTGGTAGCAACAAATTAGTCCAAGCTCTCAATATTTCATAAGCCATAATCAAACCCCTTGTCATTACAATTACTATATTCAAGCATTTGCTCTCCCAGACAGTTTTCAGAGATGCCATCTGTGTCCCAGCTTGCTTTTTAATCACAACTATAATGGCAAGAGCCCAACTTGAGCCCCTCTTGAAAATTCCTAATATACGTGCACGAAGCACACAAATATATTCTCCAAGTAAAACAAAGCCAACTGATAACTCAGTTATGTATTTGCAAACACTGAGGACAGTACAATACATATCTCTGCCTGTGAGACAAGGCAGTGGGAGATCAGCACCAAATAAAATCCCAGTCACCTCTCTCACTTGTTCACAGTTGAATAGTGAAGCAGCAATAATATGAGTCTTCTGAAAATCAAATGCTTCAACAGCTGTGGGAAACCAATCCAAAATTTACAGGGGTGGCTGCCACTGCTAATAGACCCTTGAGGCATCAAGGACCTATTCACCACTGTGACAGACAGTAAAGATGCAATTTAAATACCAGTAAATATTTAGCGCCTTTTTTTTTCTTGAAAGCACAAATTGCATGTTTTTTTTTAATCCCAGCTGTGGCTTTTATCATTTCAGCATTTATTACACTACTTCTAGGAAACTAAGGAGACATACCAAAATCATTTCTCTACTGATGCTAATGGTATTGCCCATTGCTGACTTGTTAATTTTCTCCAGACAAATCATTCTACCAAAGTTCTCCACTCCACTCTAATTTCTTTTCTCTGCTTTCCACCCAGACATTTTTCACATGCAGATTTTCTTTCTCACTCACAAAACTCCACTTGGCATTTGCTGAAATACTACAGAGCATAGTTTAAAAAAAAAAAAAAAAAAAGAAGAGGATTAAACCCCGTTTAAACCAGCATGAAAGAAAAGCAAGAAATTGGAGAGGTGAGGGAAGACACTGAACTGACCTGATGGCAAGCGTCTCCTCCTGGGAAGTCCCACAGGTAGAAAATATTCCTCTCACCCTCCAAAAATCAGCATCCATGTATGGAAATGTTTTTATTTATGTATTTATAGAGTATCTTAAGCAATTCAGCCATATGAAATGGGAATCATTAGACATGGCAAACTGCCTTCAAATACATTTTTCAATCAAGCAGAGGCAAGGATGCATTTTTTCCACATCTATTCTTTGCACACCCTGTCTGCTGCCAAAGGGGTTCTTCTTGCAAAAAGAATTTCTTTCAATGTCATTATTGTCAAGGTTAAAGCACAACTGATTTGAGACCTCTTAAGTTTGGAAAGTGTCATGTGCCAGAAGCACAAGGATTTTTGCAGTTTGTGAATGCTGAAAATCAGTAATGCAATGAAGCTGTAAAGGGACACAGGAGAAGGGAATTTGTTTTCGTTGTTGGTTGGTTTTTTGGGGGGGTTTTCCCTCCTGAAACCACTTACATTTAAAAGGCCAAGTAACTCACTTTGAAGTTACGCTTTAAAACCTTAAATGTAAGAAAGTAGTAACCAGTAAAACTCTAGTGGCAAAATCTGTTTCATTTCTTGATGACCCTGGTGTAAACCTGCTCCTTGCACTTGGGCAGTACACCCTCTGACCTATACAACCTTCATCCCTGGCACTGCACATCTGGGGCGTTGCCACAAAATTTACCTTTATCCAAGATGTCAACTGTCCTGCCCCTTTGCCTGCTTTGTGTGAAAAATCTGACAGCACATCCAGAAAACTTTAAGTAAGGGTAGTATTCACAAATTCAAAATGGAAAGATAAAAAGGTTCACTGTCTAGATTGAAAACTAGTAACTAAAAGAACACACTGAAACAAAATTATTTGACTTTTCAGTAGAATTTCCAGAATTTCTATGTGGTGCCACAAAACTGAGACTTGGATTACTCTTACTACTCATGGCTTTACTTATGAGCCTTTCAGAGTCTATCACACATATGAAAACTCTTCTGACAACAAAGTAATTGCAACCACAACTGCTTCACCATTATCAGCAAGAAGACAGTCTACTCAACACCACTGATAGGTGCCAAAGCTAACAGATTAAGTCAAAGTACTCATCTGGTAGTTCTATACCAAGCTATTTTGTAGATCTGAGCCAAGAGAGTTCGGAAAGTGTTCAAGTGGTGAGTTAATCTTATTTTTCTGAAGAAGAAAAATTTCCCAAATGCCTTTTCTACTTTTTTCTCAATTTTGCTAAAATAAATGAACAGAAAAGGGACCCAGGTGAAAGATTACAGAGGTATCAGCTTCATTATTTTTGGATATGATGAGGTCAGTAAACATAGAAAGCCAATTTTAAACCTGGAGGTAAGGTGAGTGTAGAAGGAAAAAAAAACAAAATTATTTGGAAGTCTATTAAAATAGTGTTCTACAGATTTTTTTTTATACCTACTACCCCAAATGACAGGAGAGAGAAAAAATTATTAATTTCCTAATGGAAATATTACAAAAATCAGGTACTCTCTCACACACCTGCAAAAGATTGGGTTTACAGTAAATTTAGGCAGGAAAAAGGGGAAATATAAAAGGATTCCAGGTTTCTTGTCAAGGAAATCTGTGTCTTGCTATTCCAAAGGCATACAGCCTCCAACTTATTTGGCCAGTCCTGAGGCAAGGAAGATTAAGCCCCAGTAAGTACAGAACAAATAATCCTGAATCTAACAAAAAAGGATGGGCAGCGTTAAATGAGCAGAGTAAGTGTAGGAAATGTATATGGAGGACAAAAGGGACATGTCAGATCCAGACACTAAGCAGCAAAACTAAATTTTTTTAGTTAGTCAGGATAGATCCCTTCCAGAACCCTTGATCAACAGGTGTTAAACTTGAACCATGCTTAAGGCTAAAGCATTTTGGGAACTAAGACTGGAAATAAAACCATTACTAGATAGTGAGCAAACTAAATAACATTCCTAAATTTAATTTTAAAATACTCAATAGACATTTATCACAATATCCTGTTTCAAGTGGTAGAGGAACCCACAAGAAAAGGTTCTGTGCTGGAACTAGTCCTCACCAACAAGGAGGGGCTGGTGAGTGAAGTGAAGCTGAAGGGTAGCCTAAGATGCAGTGACCATGAAATGGTCGAGTTCAAGATCCTCAAAGCATCAAGGAGGCTATACAGTAAACTCACTTCTCTGGACTTCAGAAGAGCAGACTTCAGTCTCTTCAGGAACCTGCTCAAGAGGGTACCATGGGAAAAAACTCTGGAAGGAAGGGGGGCCCGGGAAAGCTGGACATTGCTCAAAGATCACCTACTTCAGGCCCAGGAGCAATGCATTCCTAAAAAGAGGAAGGCAGGTAAGAATGCAAGGAGACCTGCATGGATGAATGGAGAACTCCTGGACACACTTAG
>VWZI01000238.1:245057-294051 GCA_013396835.1 Psilopogon haemacephalus | reverse complement strand
AAAAAAAAAAAAAAAAAAAAAAAAAAAAAAAAAAAGCTTTCTGGATGAAAACACAGAGTTGAGCTACTTAGACAAGGCAAAGACACCTGCTTTCAGTGTCTAGGATTACAGAGAAACTGGTGATCCTGCACTCCAGGCCACCACTCACTCAGAGCCCTCTGCTCTGCAGGGTGTCAGTAGATCTGAGGGATGCTCCATCACGCAGCTCACACTGCAGTAACTGGCTGCAACAGTAGCAGGATGCATCAAATGCAAAGGAGGGTATGGAAAACTAAGATTTAATCCCTGCTGGCACACTGCTGTGGACACAGGGCATAAGATAGAAGTAAGAAGGCTTTGTTGTTAAGATGAGGAGTTCTGAAGCCACTTCTGCACTGTGGAGTGCTTCTATCAGCAGTAGAAGACTTTGCAATAAGAGTATAAGCTAATCCAATGCTCTTACCTCAGAAACTGGAAGGTTCTTCAGAGCACATACCAAACCCCAACAAATTTCAGGGCTACTGCCACATTAGCTGGAGCAGATCTGGTAACATGGTACCCCAGAGATTCCTCCAAAAGACTGCTCTTGGAGCAAAAGAACTTAAAGGATTTTGGCTTGGATTTAGCTCCTGGAACTCTAAAATTGTTCCACTGGTCTTAGATTTCTATTATGCTTTTATAATTTTCACTCAGAGAGCAGAAGTACCTCTACTAAGTATACTAAGTAAATAATTTGGCTGAAGGATGTAATTGCAGTAAAGGACAACATAAAACAATGCCAAAGAATAAACCCAGACTGACTTCATGAAAAATCACACAAACGTGCCTCTGGCTGAGCATGATCTTTGTAATGATTTTGGTTTTCTTTCAACATAATAATTTTCAAACAGCAAGCCCTTTGGAAGTGTGTGGCTCAATAGAATTTTAACTGACAGCATGAAATCCAGTGATGAAGATGATAGTATTTGAAAACGAGCTGGTAGGTCTCAGGTAGAGCTGACTGGTTACAGCTGGGTCACGTACTTGCCATATGATGTAGACCTCACCTTTCTAAGCAATGAAGACTTACCCCTATGCCCCTCTCCCTCCTCCTTATCTCCAACCCACTTAAGCAAACTCTGGTATGCCAGCTGTGCTGATATCTAGCTAGCTCCTGGCAGATCTCTTCTTGTGAATAGATAAAATCAGAGGTATGCCTGAGTATAAGTCACTTTGTGAAGCAGTCGTTCCCAGAAAGTCCAGTAATGTGGTTTTCATGGGCTTATAGCATGACTTTTACAAGGATCTGAAGAGTAATGGACCTGTTGTAACCCTAGAACATATAGTATGAATTGTTCATTAGGCCTCCTTCATGATGACACACCCAGGTCACACAGAATATGCCTTTACTTTACAGTAAGTTCCCTTTGCTTTACCAAGCCTCATCCCTTTGCACAGTAGGCAACTGACTAAAGGAGGACCTCACAAAACATCTCCTACTGCTTATTTTTAACTGGCACTTTGCTCACACTTGCAAACATGCTGTTGAAATGCTGAATTTACCTTACCACCCAGCAAAATCTAACAAAAAGAGTTGTAGATTGTGTGCTAGGTAGATTTTCCAAAATCAGTACAGCTTTTTTAAAATCCTCTAAAATAACCCAAGAATATTTGGTCTGGATGCCAGGAAAAAAAAAAAAATCCCCATTAGAACTATTAGACATTGGAATAAATTCCCAAGGGAGGTGCTGAATTCCCCCACATTAGACCATTTCAAGGCCATCTCAATTAAATTTATACTCTTACCTTGAAAGGTTGGACTAGATGATTCTATAAGTCCCTTCTAACCTAGTATTCTATTAAACTATGAATATATCTTGGATCCCTCTCCAGATTCTCCACAAAAACAAACAAACAAACAAAATAACCCACAAAAACCAGCTCCATGTAAACCTTCTTCTTATTTGCTAACACCTATTTAGCAACAGCATTATTTATTCCTGTCTTCCCTAGTATCACAGCTCCAGGCTTTTTCCCCACGTAGAAGAGAGTACTCAGTAATTCTACCTCCTACATAGCCCAAGCCCCAAATCACCACTAGAAGTAAAGTTCTCTATAAGAGAACACCTCTGAGAAAACTACAAGTGGCTGAAACAGTGCTTAGAGCTCATAACTTCTCATGACTCTTTTCCTTCACTGCAGCTTAATATCCTGCCTCATGTCATCTCACTCCTTCTCAACCCATTTTCTAAAATAATTAAATGCAATTTTTCTAGGCATTTGATTTCTGGGTTGTATAGATTGAAGCATTTTGGGAAAAATCAGACTCTCTCCAGTAGTTCTGCCTTCCTCGTGGACTGAGGAGTCCAGAATTGGACACTATAGTCCAGGTGCACTCTAGCCAGAGCAGAGGGGAAGAAGAACCACCCCTGACCTGCTGGCCATACTCTTCACAATGCACCCCAGGATACCATTGGCCTTCTTAGCCACAAGGACACATTGCTGGCTCTTGGTGGATTTATTGTCCACCAGCACTCCCAGGTCTTTCTCTGCAGAGATGCTTTCCAGCAGGTCAGCCCCTAACCTCTGCTGATGCTTGGGGTTATTCCTCACCAGGTGCAGGACTCTATACTTGCCCTTGTTGAACCTCAAGAAGTTCCTCTCTGGCCAACTCTCCAGCCTGTCCTCTTCTGGCTGAATGGCAGCTCAGTCTTCTGGTGTGGCAGCCACTGCTCCCAGTTCTGTCATTGGCACACTTGTGGAGGGTACATTCTAGCCCTTCATCCAGGTAGCTGATGAAGATGTTGAACAAGACTGGACCCCATACTGGCCCCTGGGGAACACCACTAGCCACAGGCCTCCAACCCTGCACCATTGATCACGACATCCTGCGCTGTTATCCAGGCAGTCCTGCCGGTCCCAAATTCACAAATAACAGCAACAGCATATACAAGCACTGATGTCTCACAGCAACCTCACCAAACAGAGGTTTATTTTTGCTATTCTAGCTATGAAGAAACTAGCTGACTTTTTTCCAAAACTAGCAAAACTAGTAACACAGCCCCAGTCTCCCAAGAGCAAGCTGTGGTTCAGCAGAGAGGGCTGATGCAAGCTTTGCAGGAGACTAAGGCCAACAAGACTTGAGGCCTCTATACTGCTGACGAGGATCTATGCTGCTGACGAGGATCTATGCTGCCAGTCCAGACCGCAGCTTCATCTAGCCCTGTCAGAAATCATTGTTTGTCCTGATGATCAGAAAACCACAGAAACAAGTAATTTTCAGTATTCCTGCAAACAAACCTTTTCCTCTTACTTTGTACCTCTCACCAATGCCTAAGAACAGTAACTGTTGACCTGTAACGCTCCAGTGCTTAGAAAATGATTTCTAATTTCTAGGATGTGTCCACATTACAATTCAAGAGTTTCTTAGTAACGTTTCATAAACTTTCAAGCACTGCCTTTTTCCAGACCACAGGAAAACATGATGCCAGAGTGTTCTGTAAACCTAGATACATGTGTGTGTATCTATGCATGTCTTGCTCTGCCAAGTCTTGTAGCTGTTGGGTGAGCTTCTGACAGCTTGGCAGACACAAGGCTCTAGGATAAGTTGTAAGAGGGCATTTGCATAGAAGTCTGTCCCTGTTTATGAAGGCTAAGAAGGGAAGGGTCATTGGATTTTTGTGCTTTTGAGAACGAAATATGAAAATCTTCACAAGCTGAGAAAGTTAGACTTTTACTTCTTAAATTAAAACTAGACATATAGACTATATCCACGTCTTCAACAGCCTGTGCTCACAGAGGTGTTCAAGTTGTTTCTATGGACAAGAACACAGCCATGCCTGTCTACACAGTGAAGTCAAAATTTAAACTAGAACCGTTCTGCTTCCCTTTTCCTCTGACATATTTTAACTGTTTACTGATCCAGATGGCTTGCTTCAAGCTGCACATCAGTGGGTACTTTGGATTTGACTGCAAGTACCTAGATACACTTATAACCACCACACTTAGCGACCTCTTTCAAGGAAGGAAACTGGAGCAAGACACAGACACAACTAAGGAAGATAGGTTTTAGCAAAGTGAGATAGAATGTGATGAGCTTGGAGGAGAGCAAACTGAGTGGTGACCTCATTCATGTTTATAAATATATGAAGAGAGAGGGTCAGAGGGATGGAGCCAGGCATTTCTCAATGATGTCCAATGGTAGGACAAAGGGCAACAGATGCTAGCTGGAGCACAGGAGGCTCTATGTGAACATAAGGAAAAACATCTTCTCTGTGAAGCTAACAGCACTGGACCAAGCTGCCTAGAGAAGTTGTGGAGTCTCCTTCTCTGAAGACATTCAAAACCTGCCTGGACAAATTCCTGCATGGCCTGCCCCAGGTGATCCTGCTCTAACAGTGGGGGTGGACTAGATGATCTTTCAAGGTCCCTATCAACCCCTAACATTCCGTGATTCTGTGAAATTCAATGTATCATGACACTGATCACACCTAAGCTGCATTAAAGTCAGTTTGCCTCATGTGATCAGAAATTCCACACCTCTGCTGAATCACTCCTATGTTGCTTCCCAGCTTCCTTCTGAGATGCTCTTAGGAAACAGAAATGTCTTTTATTATTGAAAAAAATCCAAGCTGATATTCAGTATCATCTCCTACCCTTGTGGTAAATCATATATGAACCCAAAAGCCATTCACGATCACTAACACTCCTTTTGTTTCTTTCCTTAATTTTAAATGCCCATTTCAAAGTTTCTTCCAGGTACTTCTCAATATCAGAATCAACTTTTTTTTATGAGCTTAGCCCCTGCAGCTGTTTCAAATGAACATATCAGTGTTAGAAATGTGTTTTTACAACCAGTATTTTATAATGATTGTTGGCTTCTTCCTATTCACTTTTGTGAGAGCCTGTCAACAGATTATTTTTTCAGAGATTACAGGTATTGAAGTGGCCTCACCAAAATGGCAAAACCATAGACCTCTTTTTCAACAGTACTTGCAACATGCTTTGCATTTGAATTTCAGCTCAGTACCCTCCTTTAAATAATTTTTAAAAGTTTCTATTAATATATACTTTAAAGTATATATATAACTTCCTCTGAATAAGCCAATGGCATCCTGGGCTGCAGCAAAAGAAGCATGGCCAGAAGACTGAGAGAGGTGATTCTGTCACTTTGCTCTGCTCTGGTAGGACCTCATCTGGAGTACTGCATCCAGCTCTGGAGCCCTCAACACAGGAAGGACATGGACTTGATACAGTGGGTCCAGAGAAAGGCCACGAAAATGATTAGGAGGCTGGAACACCTCTGCTACCAGGACTGACTGGGCTTGTTCAGCCTGCAGAAGAGAAGGTTCCATGGAGACCTGAAGGAGACCTAAAAGAAGGCTGCAGAGAAACAGTTTCCAAAGGCTTGTAGTGATAGGATGAGGAGTAGTGAGGTTTGAGATGAGAGAAGAGTAGAATTAGACTGGATGTTAGAAACAAGTTTTTTAATATTCATGCAGCAGAACACTGAAATAAGTTGACCAGTAAAGTAGTTGAGGTCTCATCCTTGGAAGCTTGACAAAGCCCTGAGCAATCTGATCTAGTAGAGAATGCCCCTGTTCACTGCAAGGCAAGTTGGACTAGATGAGCTTTAGAGGTCACTTTGGACCCAAACCATTCTATGATTCTATATCCACTCCCTCCATGAATTAGCATCTGCACCAAGAAAAGCAGCAAAGTCTACCACAGCTGTATCTGTACATATCATAGTACCAATAATGACAAAACAGTAAAAGAACCCCACTTTTACTGGAATGGCAGTCAACATTTTTCCAATTTACCTCTAGCATAGTTTTAGAACCATTTTCTGATTAAACATTGCTGCAATGCAACAGAAACACTGTAGAAATTCTTTTGATTCCCACACTGGTTGTGTGGGTTTGCAGCATAACAAAGAAATATTCCCAACTTTGATGTTATAAAAACATTCTGTCTACCAGGATCACAACTTTTTGTGTGCACAGCATTGCAGGCTGGTAACAGATCATGGGGGGACACTTCGCATCTGACAATCCATTTTACAAATGGCTCCCACTTCTCCTGCGCTAAATCCTGTAAGGTTTGTTCACTCCCACGACACTTGATGGGAGTGACAGGTGCTGAGAGGGTTAGAAATTCATCCCTGTGTAGGTTGGTACTTATTAAACACAAGACCTACTGTTTTCTAATCCCTAGGATCAGGTTCCGCAGGCTCTATTCATGTCAACAGGAAGATACAGCTGTTGCTGATCTGACGGAGCAGACATGAGCAACCCGATGCCAATGTGGGAAGATAAGGGAATTTTTCTCTCCATGGAGAAGAGGTTGCTGTGCACAAAATGTTGAAGTCAACGTGGAGGAGAGGGCCAGAAGGAAATGTCAGCTTCTTGGATCCAAGTGCTGGATATGCCTGTGAATAACCATGCTCTTCAACACCACAGAGTAGATGAAGGGGTTTGATAATATCAAAATGTTTCAAGAGGTTTTGTGTATTGAAGTTCATGAATCAATACATCTGAAGATCAGAAGACAAAGTGTAACCAGGCCTTGTACCCACAAGGCTGTGACACAGGGAAGAAGTGGAAGCTACTGCAGTTCTTTATCTATAACAAGATTAATAGTAGCAGCTCTTTCATACTAAACAACTGAGCAGATAGACATTAAAAAGCTACATGTTTTCTAGTATCTGTAATGAAATGAGATGCATCTCCCTCTCTCTGCTTCTTTTCCTTTGTATCCAAATCTTTTGATTTGTACAGTGGTTCCTAAATCTGTCCAGCTACTCAGACTGGAGGGCCCAGTCAAACCGGATGAATTCATGTTTTCAGTTCTTACACCCCTTCACAAGCTTTCTAGTCCAAGCCAGGTGGACTATGCACAAATATTCCCAATTTTCATGTTATAAAAACATTCTGTCATGACTAGTAATTAGGAGAGATACAGCAGAGTATTATCGGGGACAAAAACTCCACAGCAAATGACCTTTGCAGTTCAAGTGAGGAGATCACCTCTTTCATACCCTTGGTTAGCAACAGTTGAAAAAAACCTACAGTTTTCATGATGAATGGGATCAAACCCATAGCTGTAGAGGTGTTAATGTCAGCAGAACTCACCATGTATTTGGGACTGCTGGTGCAAGGCCACAAGGCATTGGTATCAGCTGCTCCGTTTGTGTGGTCCTCCTCTTTCACCACAGCTTCCACCTTCAAGTTATGCCACAACTGCTTAAACAGGGTGAACAAGATTGCTGAAAATAACCCTTTTGGAGAGGTTTTTTTAACACGTTCAGATCATGTCAGGGCGGTCTCACAAGGCACTGTGCACATGGGGGTGCAGCAGTGCTCCCCAGGGGCCAGTATGGGGTCCAGTCTTGTTCAACATCTTCATCAGCTACCTGGATGAAGGGCTAGAATGTACCCTCCACAAGTGTGCCAATGACAGAACTGGGAGCAGTGGCTGCCACACCAGAAGACTGAGCTGCCATTCAGCCAGAAGAGGACAGGCTGGAGAGTTGGCCAGAGAGGAACTTCTTGAGGTTCAACAAGGGCAAGTATAGAGTCCTGCACCTGGTGAGGAATAACCCCAAGCATCAGCAGAGGTTAGGGGCTGACCTGCTGGAAAGCATCTCTGCAGAGAAAGACCTGGGAGTGCTGGTGGGCAATAAATCCACCAAGAGCCAGCAATGTGTCCTTGTGGCTAAGAAGGCCAATGGTATCCTGGGGTGCATTGAGAAGAGTATGGCCAGCAGGTCAGGGGTGGTTCTTCTTCCCCTCTGCTCTGGCTAGGGTGCACCTGGACTATAGTGTCCAATTCTGGACTCCTCAGTCCATGAGGAAGACAGAACTACTGGAGAGAGTCCATTGGGGATCATGAGGATGATTAGGGTATTGGAGCATCTCTCTGACAAGGAGAGGCTGAGAGCCTTGGGGCTCTTCAGCATGGAAAAGAGAAGATCTTACAAACGCATATTAAACATCTAAAGGGCAAAGGCCATGAGAATGGGGTTAGGCTCCTCTCAGTGCTGTCCAGTGCTTAGACAAGGGGCAATGTGTACAAACTAAAATACAGGAGGTTTCTCTTGAACTTAAGCAGAAACTTCTTTTCTCTGAGGGTGTTGTAGTACTGGAAGAGGCTGCTCAAAGAGGCTGCTCGAAGAGGCTGCTCAAAGAGGTTGTGGAGACTTTTTCTGGAGACTTCCAAAACTCACCTGAACATATTTCTGTATAACCTGATCTAGATGAAGCTGAGTTAGCAGAGGATTTGGACTAGATGATCTCCAGAGGTCTCTTCTAACCCCTACCATTCTATGAGCAGTAGTGCCTTTCAGATAAAAGTACAAAGTGTGCACCACAAGAAGAAGCCATTTTTATGGGAGAGCAGAGCTGGACTTGAGAGTTGTCAGAGCACTCCTATCCACAGAGACCAAAGAGGTTCTATGCAAGTGCACAATAGACACAGGGTAAACACTGGAAGCAAGGAGATACAACTTTTTCCTAAGAAGTTATCTGTTTTATTTGTTGATAGATGAGTCTCATCCTTCTTTCTCAGAAACAACTCTTCTACAAGCTTCTGGAAAGAAGCTTCTATGAGGTTTGGGTTTTTTAATAAAGAGAACCTTACCTACCCCAATGAGCAGCAGTGAAGGAAAAGCCAATATCCTCAGTGTCACTTTTCTTTCAGCTATTCCATGCATTTTTCAATAGTCATTTGGCAACTGGCTGCCTGTGTTTGCAGGACTGGCTGCAAAAACAAGCCATAAGAACATGCAATTCAGTTGGTGCTCCTGTACCTAAACAAGACATAAATATTAGCTATTTCACTCTTTAATTCTAGATAACTTTTAATGCTTTCATAACTCTCACTCTCTGAGGATGATCTGGGATTGATGTTGAAGCCATAGAGAATTTGGTGTATTATTTAATCCTGAATCTTTGCCATGTAGCTGAAAAGCTTTTGCCTCACCATGCCTATCTGCTCCCTCCTGTAACTCCTGTTTGGACAAAAGCCTCAAAATATTTGAGAGTAGAATAATACTTCAAATGATAAGCAGGCAAAAGAAACAACAAATGCAGCCCGTTCAGCCAGTTATTCTTTCCCTGCCTTTTCTCACCTTCTGTATCCCACTTGTCATATTTTTTCAGCACCTCATTCTCTGCCTATTCCTTTTTCTGTGCTTTCCTTGCCTAGTCTCACTCTCCCTGCCAACAGTTCTCTGCTTCACTTTCCAAGCTCCAGGTGACGTTGCCACAGCAATATCAGGGGGGAAAAAAAAAAAATAAGGAAAGAAAAAAAAAAAAAGAGAGATATCTGTAACCAACTGCTGTTCCAGCAAAAGCCTGTAGCAATGGGCCTCAGCTACAATGTAATACTTTTGAATTTTCCCCTAATATTTTCAGTGCTAACACTTTCACTGGATGCTATTTGCTCTTTCACTCTTAGCATGCTGAAACCCTCCTGCTAACTTAGCACGTTTGCCCTTCTAGGTTCCAGGCTTTATAAATACATGCCTATATATGATGTGTAGATACAGGTATTTATCTAAGTACACATAAGGTTTTAAACAGCTCCACCAAAAAACCCAGTGCATATATTTACACTGCCATGCACAGATGACTTCCCCCAATCTGCCATCACAAGTGTAACATCTATAGATTTACCTTTCATTTTCCTGACTGCTCCTTACCCATTGTCATCAGCTCTATCCCCAACATATGAAGCTGTCATCTGGCTGATGCTATATCACCATCCTGATTTTAGATTTCCATGCAAAATCATCTCACACATTCAACTCCCTTTTCCATAACTCGCATCCACAATGGTGTGTAGAACTCAGCTTCCCACACATACTACACTTTCTGCCAGTCACAGAGACAGGATATTCACGACTGGCCAGAATCCTTGAGACACCTTGGCATGGCAGGAAACAGCAGATGGAGTCACAGAAACAAAACCAGTAAAGACATGCACTTACAGAAGGGTGGTCTGCCATCTCCTAGATCATCTTCCCTCTGTCAGGTATCAGCCACATTAGCAAGGGGTTCCTGAGTTAAAAGAGGACCAGGCTGCCTTTGTTCTCACTGCTTTCAGTGAAGAACATCTGAGTGAGCTTACTCCTTTACCTTCTGCATTACCTGCAGGTAATTCACATCTCAATTATTGCATACACTTGCAGTTCAAGACAAGGTGGTAACAAATATTCCCCAGAGAACCACCACCAACATCCTCATTTAATTATTACAGTTTCTGCCTGCCAATGGCACCCATGTGCACTACGTATAACATGGCTTAGGATCATTAGGAAATTATCTTGCATTTGAAGTATATGGGAAAACTTCAGCAATGAAATACACTATCTATCTATCTATCTATCTATCTATCTATCTATCTATCTATCTATCTATCTATCTATCTATCCTAAGCACTGTGTTTCCCAATGAGAAAATTAACTTAGCTAACTCCATATTACTTATGTTCCCACAAAATGACCCAATCTGGATTCTGAATGGCAAAGCTACAAATTTAAAACTTAAATGTCATCAAACTTGAATGGAGAGATTCAAATAAACTAATAGTTGGGCATGATGAAAAAAAATGCTTAAAATACTTAACTAATAGTTATTCAAAATTAAAAGAAAGCATTATCTGCAACAACAAAGGACGGAACAGGGAAACTCAGCAAGGGAGGGAAACTCAGTACAATGTATTTTTTGTAGCTGGGGTTGTGAGGGGAGGCTATTTGTTTGGGGTTTTTTGCATTTGGGCTTTTTTCTCCTGGAAGCAAGGAAAAAAACAGTTAGATGTGGCTTTGCATATGCCAGATGCGACAATGAGATCAAATCTCTTTCTGGGGAAAGAATTGATTCACAGAGTGTTTGATTTTGAAAGAGCAAGGACTCATTGTCTCTAAATTTTGCTGGATACCAATAAATGCTGGCATTAGTGTGACATTTCCCTTTGAAAGCTGGAGTACAGAATTAATCCTAATAAACAGTGCAAATCCGCAGCCCTTGCTAAGGCAGAACAGTGCTCACTTCAGAAGGACTCACGTGAACATGATTAGGGGTTATAGGCCCTGGTCTTTTACTGACAACACTTCCATTTCCTACCTACCAGATGCAAGTGTTTGGGTTTTTTCCTTATATTTGGGATAACTTGCAAGCACTTAATGCATTATTAAAATCTTCTGATGAAATACAGCATTTTTAGTGGTAGTTTATGTATATTTAATCAGTTCAGCTTAGCAAATATTTACAGCAGTTGTTAAAAGATTAAACATTTCCTTGGAGACTTAACATCACAAATGTAGAGATGTATGAAGCAACATCATAAATTTAAAGACATGTGAAGTAACACAGTAAGTTCAGAGATACACTCCCTGCATTCTAGCACCTGCTTCATTAAAAAAAAAAAAAAAAGCTTTACAAAATTATCACATTTCTCTCCATATGCCACAATAGGTTAACTTTTACACCCTTCAGATTGGACATGGCTGTAAAACACAGATTTCTCTCCCACTGTATAGTAAATTACGATCTACATATAAAACTGTCTAAATATCTCTGCAATGCTTCTCTTTCAGGCACAAAAGAAATATTAATGTGTGATCTCTTTGTTGGTGGTCTTCAAACGGTTTGCCCCAGATTTTTCATACACACACATTTCATAGATGCATTTATATTGGCCTTAAGTTCTGCACATGTATCAGCCAACTTGTTTTTGGTCTACATTGGCCTTATCCCAGGTCTTGTGGGCCTTGGTGAGGCAAAAAAATGTTTATAAAATTGAAGAATGGACCTCCTACTAATCTTCTTTTAAGAAAATTATCAGCATTTGGATCAGAAACATTGAAAAAATAAATATATTTAAGTGTTCCTTCAGGATAGTTACCTTGAAGACATTCTTAATTTTAATGTAGCACGTTAATGTTCATTAAATGGCTGCAGTAAAAACAAACAAACAAAAATAATGGAGAATGTAAATCTTCCCCTGTAAACAGTAAAAAAATACGTGTATTTACAAAAAATAACAACAATCTTTCCCAGCAAGAAGCACTTGCAATAAATCAACTTCTGAGGCTTGTAACAGCTCTTTGTGCGATACTGTGTGGCATAAACAGAAAATCTGAACATCAAGTACCATTCTTGAGAAGAAATTTGACAAAGCCATAATGTGGTCTCCTCATTACAGAGAGATCAACTGCTGCTAATAAAAGCAGACGTCCTGGAGAGCCCAATACATGGAAAAAAATGTGAGACTGCCACGCCTGACACTGGCAGCTGAAAAACAAGAAGTACTTGGCTTTGTAGACGCTTGGGTCCCACAAATGTTAACTACAGATTAACCTGCTTGACTTGGTTGTTGATTTGCCTGCTAAGTAAAGATCTGACCCTACTCAAAGGTCCCTTTGACTTTATGTCTGGCCTCATTAAGTAATGAGGGTCACAAGGAAATGTTATAGAATCATAGAACACATAGGATTGAAAGGGATCCTTGAAGATCATCTTATCTAACCTGTGTTGCAGTTAGCAGGGCCATGGTGAACTAGATCAAGTTACTCAGGGCCTCATCAAGTTTGACATTGAATGTCTGCATGGGTAGGGCCTCCACTACCTCCTTGGGCAACCTGTTCCTGTACTTTACCATTCTCATTGTAAAGAAACCAATTACTAACCTTATACCTGCTTAGATGATGATGTTCTCTCTTTACCTTTTCAAACATGGTCAAAAAATTGTTTTTTCTTTCCAGACCCACTTTCCAGTGAAGAAGCAAAGTAGTTTCTCCAACATAGGTGTAGCAATAGCCTCCTTGACAGATCAAGCACACTCCCATAAGTCCTCATCCCCCTCCTTGCAGCCTGAGCTGCCCATTAGAGTAGAGCTGCCCCTCCACAGGACACAGCTAACCCAGCAAATGTCCACCACTTTCATGGGGCCTGAGCTTGCTTGGAAAGGAAAAGTGAAGGGAGACCCACTCAGGGAGCCTCAAGGCTTCCTCAGCGACTATCTCGTCCCATATATTGATTGATCCCCAAGTCTTCCATATTTTATCCATGTTTTCCTATTTATCTCATCTACCTTTACCTTCATAGCTATGAGACCTTTAAGACATAAACAAAGCTTCTGGTAATTTTTATGTTCCCATTAATTGCTTTTTCACAGTTTTTAAAAACAAAAATTTCCTTACTGATTT
Organism: Psilopogon haemacephalus; assembly: GCA_013396835.1. NCBI lineage: Eukaryota > Metazoa > Chordata > Aves > Piciformes > Megalaimidae > Psilopogon > Psilopogon haemacephalus. Next base: position 280,883 of record VWZI01000238.1, on the reverse strand, counting down.
AAGTTTCCCATCTTGACAGAGAATTACCACTTCACACAGGAGTTTGAAAATTCAGCATGCTTGGTTTTTCTTTGTGCATTAGAACCATATTAACTGATCATCTGTAAACCTTTCTTCCTGCACTTTGTTTCACAGACAAGCAAATGCATTGAACTGCAAAAACAGCTGAGGAACTTTATGATTTTATGACTAGTGAAAACAGAAATACAGGGATATGTTCTACAGAGTAAGGGTAAATCTAGTGATTTTTAATTATAACTTTGATGTGCAAAAACAAATGAACAAACAAACAAAGCTGAAGTGTTGTATTTCAATTTGATCCTTAATTAATTATTTTGGTTTTAGCTCAGATGTAAGTCCAGAATGTATTATTTAGTCTGCTATCAATAATCAGTTTGTCATAATTGTTGCTGCAAAGAGAAATTGAAAACATCACAGTAATGATATATACAAAAAAAATATGTAATTCGAGGATAATGAATGCTGATAATATTTGAGGTAACTTCAAATCCCTTGCCACACTCACATTTTAGGCATTATCTGATCCGCCTGCCAAGCTGGAAGATACAAGAAAATACTTCCTCTCTTTTGATATCATGATCTGAGTAAGATTTTATGAGCCAACATAGACAACAGTGTCAAAAGAAGGGAAATAAATATCAGTAAAACCAGAAGGAATTAAAACAAAAATCTGAGAACAAAGCATACGAGTTGAAGGCCTTTAAATCCTTCACAGGATGTGAGTCTCAGAAATATCAAGGTAAACACTGTCGCCCTAAACAGTTCCAGCAATCTTACCATAGCCTATCTTACTCTTAATATTTTTCCAAACAGTTCTGAACTTAGCAATCCAGAGACATCACAGTGCTAAAAATCCCCTCCATTTATATGTCAATAAAGCATCTTAATTCTCTATTGAAAAAGGTGGCAGCAACACCTGTTTTTAAAACCTCTCTCTGTGGAAAATAACACATGGCTGCTAATTTCTGTACTGCTGCTTTTTTTTATTATTATTTTTTTTTCTTTTAGCTGACTGGGAAAAAAAAAAAAAAAAAAAAAAAAAGATTTCACCAAAGTAAAAATCTGTATTCATCATTTAGTATGACTTTTTAAAAAATAAAAGAAGCATTGTCTCCACTGTTTTGGACGGGGAAATATTTCCTCTGTTTTGATTGCATGATCTGAATAAGTTTTTAAGACCCATTTACCGAGACAGAATACATTGTTAAAAGAAGGAAATAAAATAAATAAACCCAGAAGAAACCAGCCCAGAAATCTCTGGTGGCTCAAAACTACCATTCACTCAAACAAGTTTTAAAGAAATTAATCGTTCAACACGGTGCTGAATACTCTCCATATAATAATTCACCTCTCTTAACCGAATGGAGGTCGTAGAGGCCAATATGCTGTTTGCTTTCTCCACTCAGACTTTTGCTCTTTCAAAGTGAACCAGGCTCATCTCCCCTTATACCAATGCATATTGCTTAAACGGCTCAGAAAGGAGCAGCCTCACAAATGGCAAAACTAACATGCTGTTAATATGCCCCAAGGAAAGCACATCATAGAGCATAACACATCGAAAGCCTGCAATACATCCCTAGAGTACCTTAAAAACGTCTGCCTTAGCATTAAACACCCCTCTGAAAAGCAATGTTTCACCATGAAAGGTTACCACGTATTTTACCAACAGAAGTGTTCACTGATTGTACACAGCTATCCAGACTAAGGCCACTACACTTCAAGAAAACCATTGTTTTACACATCCCTGTGCAGCAGTTTCTTTGCATTTGCCATCTTTGCATGGCTGCTCTCCAGTCATACAATCATGGAATGCACTAGCTAGGAAGGGACCTCTAGATGTCAACAAGTCCAAACCTCCACAGCAGGAAGGCCAACCCAGCTAGATCAGGTTTCTCATAACACCATCATGTCACCTGCCCAACCAGAGCTGAGTGATGAATCCAAGTAAAGATGAGTTTCTGAGTAATTCTAATTTTAAATAATCCTTGTTGTTGCAAAAGATGTGCACATGGCAAGGTCTTACTTTTGGTTGACTCAAGCAGATTTAGACAGTCTTACCAAACACTCCTTCACACTCAAAACTAGGCACAGGCAAAACCAGATATCTTCAGGCACTGCTCCATGATGCCACAAACTATTCATGGCTCCTTCCTTCTGCAGAAAGAATTCAGGCTGTTTGCCATTGCCTTCAGAAGAGGAAAAATGTTTACTTTCAGCTCCATCCCTTGCTCATCCTTTCCACATGTGAGATGCACTTACTGGAGGGGTTGTCATTTTAGCAGTGCACAGCTGAGAGTTACAGGAAATCAGTGTTGTAGCAGATTATTTCTCACAGTAAAAAAAATATATATTCAAATAGCTACTGAAAGGAGAAAGAAAAAAAATGAAAGGCTAGACAAAAGCGACAAAAATACTTACAAGTACAGATTTTTTTACTGGAGATGAGTAGTAATTCAACTATAAAAAAGGAAGAGGCCAAGTCTACCACCAACCGATGTAAGTTTTGGCTGAGACCACAAAGGAGATGAATTTTAGAGTACAAATCAAATTCCAAATGTAAAAACAAATGATCCGACAATATAAATGGTTAGATTTATTTTTTATCAGTAAAATTTAAACATACATACGTGTAAAATATTTTTAAACCACACAAACGTGTACAATAAATGTTAAATTGAAAACTGAACTGTAACTTCATTACTGTAATTGATAGATAATAGTGTCCTTGTTAAAAAAAAAAAAAAAAAAAAACACAAACAAAAAACCAACTATAAGCTTCCCTGGATCAATTATCATTCTTCTGCAAGTCCATACTGCACTGAACATAACAGGAACTCGATTCTTTCTGAAACCTGGATTTGATGGGTGGACTGTTCAGTGGATAAGGAATTGGCTGAATGGTCACATCCAGAGCGTAGCAGTCAATGGCTCCAAGTCCAGATGGAGATGGGTGACAAATGGTGTCACTCAGGGGTCTGTACTGGGACCAGCACTGTTTAATATTTTTATCAGTGCTATAGAGAGTGGAATGGAGTGCACCATCAGCAAGTTTGCAGATGACACCAAGTTGGGTGGTGCTGTCAATATGCTAGAAGGTTGGGATGTTATCCAGAAGAACCTGGACAAGCTGGAGAGGGGGTCCAGGTGAACCTCATGAGTCCTGCACATGGGTCAGAACAATCCTCATTATCAATACAGGCTGAGAGATAAGGTGACAGAAAGCAGCCCTGTGAAAAAAGGACTTGAGAGTTCTGGTGGATAAGAAGCTGGACACGTGCTGACAGTGAGCACTTGCTCAGGCCAGTGGCATCCTGGGCTGCAGCAAAAGAAGCATGGCCAGCAGATAAAAAGAGGTGGTCCTGTCACTTTGCTCTGCTCTGGTAAGACCTCACCTGGAGCCCTCAACACAGGAAAGACATGGACCTGATAGAGTGGGTCCAGAGGAGGGTCACGAAAATGATCGGGGCACTGGAACATCTCTGCTGTGAGGAAGGACTGAGGGAGAAGGCTCTGCAGACCTCATAACAACCTTCTAATACCTTGAAGGAGACCTACAAGAAGGCTGGAGGGGGACTGTTTCCAAAGGCCTGCAGTGATAGGGTGAGGTGCAATGGTTTGAAATGAGAGAAGAATAGGTTTAGATTAGATGTTGGGAACAAGTTCTTTACCATGAGGGTGGTGGAACACTGGAACAAGTTGCCCAGGGAGATAGTTGTGGCCTGTTGCAGAGACATCCACAAAGCAGACAGAAACAACCCCTTGAAAACTGTGGATTTATTACAATTAATCTGGCACAATAAAATTCCAGATTTGGATGTCATTTGGGAATATACTGTTGTGCAATTAGTTAAACTGTCTGGGAGACATGAATCAAAATGTGCACACACTCTCACAGAAAAGGAAAATCTCCCCACGGGTACCCAAAGATACACACACTCACCAAGGGGCAGGGAGTGAAGACTCCTTAGGTGAGGACCTCTGCTAAGGGGAGAAGATCTGACTACCAGGCTGCTCGTGTGGAGAAAAAACCCTCTCCACAGCAGAACTCCATTTAGTATATGCTTGTCCTGTGTGTACTGCTTGTCTTTCTTAATTAGTGGAGGGCTGAGTTCTCCAATAAACAAAGAAACTTTTGAGCCTGGAGGTCCAGCTATTGTCTGGGGAGATCCAGCTGATCTTTATCAGCTCCTGGCAAACCTCAGCCTTTGGTGCTTGTGAGGAGGCAGTCATAGCTGCCACAAGGCCCCATCCCTGGAGATATTCAAGGTCAGACTCAAAAAGGCTCGGAGCAACATGATCTAATGGAGGATGTATCCCTGCTCACTGCAGGGGCGTTGGACTAGATGACCTTTGGAGGTCCCTTCCAATCCAAACCATTCTATGATTCTATGATTATCAGACTCTGGGTACTAAATACAGATATGATGGCACATAGATATCATAAATCTGTTTACTTAGCTGCTATTAAAATTCTGCTAAAAATATTATCAGCAAAAGATTCTAATAACAGGTGATTCAACAACTGTTCTTTCTAGAAATGTGTGTCTTTTTAACCAGCCTTCTAGATTATTAAATTATACTCAGCAAAACTATGCTACTTTTTTTTTTTTTTAAATAAACAAATTATACCTAGGTTAGACTTTCACTACTTAGTGACATTCAAAAATCCCAGCAGAACATAAAAGACTTATGAAATGTTTATCATGATTCTAATTTTGGGCAATCCATTAGTGTTACATTTCTGCTTATCCAAACAGCCAGGCACTGGTTAGATTTGGCAATATGTACTTTTCTGGAATAACAATAAATGTTTGTCACAGAGAGCCTTTGCATATTGTGCATCTTTACTTTTTTTTTTTTTTTTCCTTTCTTTTTCTCTTTTCTTCATATGTAATTACCACACTCAAGAGAAAAGGCATCAATTCAAATTCTAACCCAGAGATACTCTTTATTCCATTCCACTCCAAAAATACAGGTCTAAAGCTGACAAATTGGATTCACTATACCTTCACTTTATAAAAGGGCAAATAATGTGTGCAAATATAAGTGTGCATGGAGTAAAGACAGAGAATTTGTGTCTTTTAATTGTGCATGTGCAGTGCCCTGGATTACCCTCAAAATGTGCAGATGACCATTACCAAAGGAAGTGGAAAGAACAGCATGTTCACCCACAGCAGAGCCAGGAATAACAGAAGCCACACGTTCAATAACAGCCATATGACTACAGGCAGGCTTTGAGCAGGCACTTCCCATTCAGGATTAACATATTTTTTATAAGAAGCAGAAAAATGCACCTCGCTTACCCAAAGCTACATATTTCTCTGAGAAATGCAGGAAGCAGTACCTCTGGCCTCTTGACTGAACAGAGGGGTGAGCCCTCAAACTAAAAGTGCTAGCTGTGGAAACAAGATTTTAAATTACTTGAAGTTTTTTGATAGCACACCTTGAGTTTCATCCCAAAAATCAGTGTTAGAAAAAAGACACTCTGACTGTCAGTTTGCTCCTGCACACAATGCAATCATTGCCCGAAGTGAAACAGAAGCACAAATGGTCAGCAGATAGGGCACCATCCTTGTCTTTAGTAATCATTTAAGAGTCCTCAGAGCTTGCACACAGAAAAATGTTAATAGAAATATACTACTGGCCTAGCCAAGCTCTTCATAGATCCCAAGCTAAGAATTCAATAATGAATCCAGAGTTATTAACCACTTTTATAATAATAATTTTGGTTTTATATGTGTTGGGTTTTTTTTAACATTCACGTGACTTAACTTTAATCTGTGTGCTTTTATTATTTTGTCCCCAAGTTTAATTTTTTCATGTCAGTGAGGCACATAGGATAATAATTTAAATTAATGCAGTAATAGAATTCACAGTAACAAATATGCATTAAATTTTATTTTTAAAAAAAATATATTTTCTCTTCAGAGGTCATCATAAGAACAACCTTTGGGTAAATCCAGAAAAGTATGTGACAGGACAAGACAGAGATGAGCTCAGCACTGGGTATGGTGCTCTGGCCTTTCATGGGGAAAGCTCTGATAGGAAAGGAGACAGATTCAAGTCCAGAACTCTGCAGTTACTGTATAAAATAAATTGCTAATCTACAATGTATAAACTGCAGGTAGATGAGGGCCTGCTGCCCACCAGGAACTCTTTGCTAGCCATGACTGAACTCCTGAAAGAAGAGACCTGAATTCCTCAGTGCCTGAGCTACTACAGTAGGCTGAAAGATGTTTCTGCACTGCTTCTGGCTGCCCAAAAACTAATGCAGAAAAGCCTTCCTGGAGAGGGCTCCAGGCTGTGCAATGCCAAGCGAGGTGCCTGGTGCCTCTGCAGTCCCTGCTGAGACACCTCAGTGGATCTCGGCCAGCTGTCATGGTTTGGTACGTGTTCATATGTATGAGCACTCTGCCTTCCAAAGAGGGAGTTTATGTAGTTTCTGAGATGTTGTAACCCTTGTGCTGAGCTCTGGCTAGGGGCCTGGTGGGTGATGAGAACCTACAAGCTGTCAAGGAATATTTCAAGAGTGGAACAGAAATTGTGACAGAGCTCCAGTGCTCCAGCCTGCACTCTGATGCTGCTTAGTACCATATATATGTATATGTGTACCATATATATGTATGCATGGATGTACATGTACATAAACAAGCATGCTTTTCCTAAGTGAGTACATTGCTCTTTGAATTATTAATGAGCTGGTAACAAAATAAAAACGTTTCATAAAGAAGCCTAACTAAAGTGACAGTGTGATTAACAAATTGAGCCCAGCGGTGTCTGAAATAGGGCTGTGTCCACAGGCACTGTGATGTTTGCCACGTCTCCACTAAGGTTCCTTCAAATGGACAGTCTCCAGTAAGACACCAAAAGGATTTGCATGTGGTTGCCCAGAGCCAGGCACACACACTTGTTTCACCACCTCACATCAGTTTGCCTGTCTCATACTGCCCTACCCAAAGCAGTGTAGTTTCAAAGCAAAAAAATTCAAGCACAGCTCAGTACCTCTTAAACATAAAGTCAATGCAAAACAATTTGGAGGATGAATTAAGTAGCCTTTGGGAAGAAAGTGTATAGAAAGGCATTGTAGATCTGAAAGGAATGCAAGAATATGCAGAAACACAAAACCCTAGAAGATTCAAGGAATCAGAAAAAAGGAAAATGTGTAGAGGAAGGAAAGGAGGACTGCAATGAGGATGGGTGTATTTTCCCAGTGAGTGAATTGCAAGGAGCGGGACACTCACCCAGTGGTATGTAGGGCTGGAAGTTTAATTAGTAATTGCTTCTGTCCTTTTTGATCTTCACACAATGGACAGAGAGGTTTCTGTGCGGCTGTATGGTATGGCAGACAGTGTCCCTCGGCTCAGGCATTTCCCGTATTTCTCAGGATAAATGGGATGCTTCTCCCTGTTCCTCCTGCCTTTCCCTCAAACCTGCAGAGGAAGACATTCCCGGAACATTTGACTGCGGCGAAACACATTAGCTGTGCATCTTTACTTTTCTGTGGCGCGCAGTTTCTGTGGCGCGCAGTTTGCTCTCGGCACCAGATGAGATGCGACATAAACCCAGGAGAAGCCAATGCACCCCCACCTTCCCGGGCTAGCTTTGAGCTCCTCCTTGCTGCCGGCTTCCTAGAGCCCAGCTGTCAGGGCAGAGAGAAAGGAGCGGGGCGGACACCACGTTACTGCCATTGACCGGAAGACAACGGGGCCGTCGGCGCTGCTGGCCGGGGGCCAGGCATCTTCTCTAACGCGCTATTTGTTTTTCCAGGCTTTTTAATTTAAAAAATTAAAATTAAACAAGCCCTGTTCTGTTTTAGAGAGCAAGCTCTAAGCCCTAGGAGAGCAAGCTCTAAATTCTTAGAGCAAGTTCTAAGAAAGCCGTGAACCGAGGGCTGCCACAGAAAGTGTGATCCATTTCTGAAAAGTACCCTCTGCACCGGTGAGAGGCACTTCAGGGAAAGGAAAGCCTCAGGGGCAGAGATTTTAGGGACCATTTGCTACTCTTTAATTGCTCACAAAAGGCGAAAGATGATTGACCCCCTTGGGTGAACCTCTAGTTGAGAAGGGAGTCTGCTGGCCATCAGCGATTCATTGACAAGCCCCCGAGATGCAGAGAAGCTCAGAAAAACGCCACTAGAAGTTCTGACATCTGCACCAACTGCCTTGAATAATTCTGCATTTGAGACGCTCCCAGAAAAGAAGACCATGTCAGGAAGGAAGCATCGCTAGTTATACTCTGTGTGGGATGCATACAAATCTGGGACGATCAAAGATGGAAGGGTGGAGTGGGATCGTGTTCTCCTCACTTCTGTGCTTTGCTTGACCTAAACTCCGAAAAAAAATATTATTAATAACTTATCCGGACGTGCTTGCTATTTTGCTCTCTGGGCACCATAATCTCTGAACGGATCGTATATTTCTCAGATATATTTATACTCTTTTATACGAAGAGATATTTCAGAATTCACATTTTCATGCGGCTGGTTACTAAAACCCACAAAAGGCCCGAAAGCGAGTTGCGCTGATCAGCTGCCTCCCAAAAACCGGATGCCGTCACGCCGGCTCGCTCCCGGAGCTGACTACACTTCATTTTCTGTCCCGACAAAACTGCTAACAGGCTAATTCTTACGCATTTTTAAAGTTTATTTATATTTGGAAGTTTAATGCTGTTCCAGCAGAAGTTAATTAGCCGATGCCGGCAGCCAGCAAAGAACACGACCTTACGGCATTCGTTGAAATAAACGCACTCCTGCCTTTTCTCCCACCCATTCGTGAGCAATCTGAGCATCTCACACACGTGCCTCCTAGTTCTTCACGCATCATACACGTGTACATTGAACTGTAAAAAAGGAGCAGGCTCCAAAGTGGAGGTTTTTTGTTCGTTTGGCTTTTCGTTTTGGTTGTGTTTGGGTTTTCTTTTTTGTGTGTGTTTTGATTTTTTTTTTTCCTGATGGTTGTTTTTAATTCTTCTTTTTTGTTTCTCTGTGTGCGTTTGAGGGTTTTGTTGTTTTGGGGTTTGGGTTTGGTTTGTCTTCGGTTGTTTTTTGGTTGTTTGGTTGGGGTTTTTTGGGAGATGTATTTCTCTTGATTCTTTTTTGTTTGCTTGTTTCCGGTGGATTTGTTTGATTTGAGAGGTTTCTTTAATTTAAGCAAAGTTTTGCTTAAATGAGGTAGCTACTTGCCATATTTACACTAACGTTTCAGACTAAAACCAAAAGATATAATAATGCTCGTTAGGGTATTTCTATCTCTTCAAATGATTGAATTAGGCTTAAATCCCCCAGCTCGCCTGTGCAGCTTCCAGCGGAACGAGTTAAGGTCACAGCACCGCTGCGGTTTCTCCAGGTGGGCACTGGGCAGGCAGGCTGGGGGTGGTGGTTCCGGGGAACCCGCCGCTCTGCCCTCGGCAACGCTGCCCGCCCTGGAGCCGGACAGGGGGCAAGCAGCAATGAGCCGCTTTAGTGCTTGTGAAAGTTCTGCCTCTTCAGACACTGGAGGAAGGATAGGCCAGGTGCTGTTGCGAAGTAACTGACAGCTCACTCGCATTTCTTTAGATATTTGGAATAAGGCATTCGCTAGCAAAAACAATAATAAAGATATACGAAACAAGACATTCAAAAGCTGCAGGTAGAGGGGCAGATCTGGAAGGACAAACGGCAGAGACATCTTCGCAGGGCACTGAAAGTTCCTTACGACTGATGCCTGCTCGCAGCGGATGAAGTAGCGGGGAGGGGAGTCAACTCTTTGATCCCATTGCTTAAAGGAGCCTGGGGTGCCGTTTACCTGAGGACCTGGGTGGTGCGGGATGCGCAATGAGCGGGGTGGGGGGAAGGGATGGCAGCACCTGCCGGCCCTCGCCCAGCGATGGAGCCGCCCAGCTTCGCGTCCGCTCCCCCCTTCCCTCCCGCCCCGGCCACCCTCGCTCGCCCCAGTGCTCATGCGCCCCGGGAGAGGTTTAAAGCGGGCGCGGCAGCTGGTGCTGATGCTGCGGCAGTGCGGAGGGGACAGGAGGATAGCCTTGTGCTGCGCAATTCACTCGGGCTCTCGGTTCCCGCAGGGTGCGGGTCTCCTAGCCATGTGGCTCATGCGCATTCTCCTCGGTGGGTACCGCGGGGAGCGGCTCGGGGCCGGCGGAGAGGGCACGGAGCATCGCCCCGACCCGCTCTCTGTCTGTTCGCAGGCGCTTTCCTGTTCTCCAGCCCCGTGCACGGGAGCGACAGCTCGGGTGAGTTGGCAGCCCTCCTCCCTCCACGTCCTTATGGGGGCTTTTCTCCTTGGACTGTTTCTGTCTGTCCCACTCCCGCCTCGGGCCGCCGGTGAGCGGGTACCGGGTCGGCGCTTCCCTGGCGCTCTCAGAGGTGCTGGGAGCCTCCGACGGGGGCTCCGCCGCGCGCAGGCACTGCCGTGGGCAAGCCACCTTCGGAAGCGGTGTGGGGCTGCTGGGGAGGACTCCCGTGCCGGGCTCCTCGAAAGGTGGTCCTGGGGTCGGCTGCAGACGGGCTCAGAGAATGTGCAGGAACGCTTTTGAATGGGAATTACACTCCTTTCTGGCACAGGTTGAAGAGCCAAACAAATGTAACCTTCAAAGGGAGTGCGGATAGTAAGAGTGAGTGAATGTGTGTGTGTGTTGTAAAGGCACTCACACAGTGCTTGGCAATTGGAGGATCTCCGGCGTACCTTTGCCTATGGAATTGAATGGAAAAACTTGTTCAGCCTGGCGTGCCGTAATTGGCAAGCAAAAGAACATACTTAAGATTTGTAGTGAGGCAGGGCTGGATGTTGCACCATGCTTTACTGGACTGTGTCCTTGCTGCTGGAGAGTGGGCTCTCCTGGAGCCAGAGCCAATCCATGGGAACCAGGAGCCGTAGGAAGCAGCTGAAGAAAGAATGGTCCAGAAGGAAGCAAGCGGTTTGTCTGCCCTTTCAAGCACAGCCTTTCATCAAGGGAAGGCAGGAATCTCCAGAAGAATGTGCTTCCAGACGCAGGCCTGACCTGCAAAAGGTGAGCGGTTTCAAGATTTTCAGAATGGCTGTTGAGCACTTCAGCCATTAGGAAGCAGGATGTGCTGCTCACTTTGTGTTCAAGCATTTGGAACTATCTTCTGTGCTAAATTGATAATGGTTATATATTACAAAATTGCTATGGCTAAAAATGGAGGAAAAACTGCACAGCAATGGAAAACTTACTCAACTTTCATTTTATTTTACAGGTGCATTATGGATGAAGTGCCAACAATCTGTCAGGAAATAAGTGAAAAGTTTTGTCATGTTTCCTCCCATAGTTGGAGAATAAGCCATTGTAATTTGAAGGTATCTAGAAACAAAGAAAGTAACATTAAGAGAATATGGACAAAATGAAATACTGGTACTAGGACACGTTTGTGGCAGAAAATGTAAATGTTTACTGTAGGTTATTTTCTCTTAATATTATTGTGAGCCTAAATTCAGTAGCATCTGGTTATTGAACTAGAAGCTTGAAAAAGTTTTCTAAAAGTGCTTGAATTCTGTTGTTCAAAGTAATGACAGAACTTTAGTTTCCTCAAATCTACTGCTTTTAGGCTCATAACTATTTGGGGAAACCTTAATGAAAGACTTAAAACTTTTCTTAAACTGCTATGAAATGAGGAATATCTATTCAAATACTGCTGAGTTTAACAGGTCTAGGTACCATACATCAGACTGTATAAGTGAGCAAACAGTGGCATGTGATGGTAAGTAACCTAAAATTAATCAGAAAAGGACAATTTTAACATTGAAATTAATGATGTACCCATGACTGGATTTAATTTTTTTTTAAATCCCATTGCCATTTTCTAGGATACATATTTATGAGTATGTGAATTAGCATGCAGCCTATGAACATGCTTTCCAAAATAAGTGGGCATAGTATGCTTTTCCTGGTTTTGTTTTTTTGTTTGGTTGGTTTTTTTAGTACGAGCAAGGTTTGTGGAATTATTCCTTGTGTAAGATATAAGTAGCAGGCTTGTTTAAATCTTCAAGATAAAAAAAATACCTCAAATCTTCATGTTCTGTGAAGAAATAATGCTCAACACCAAGAGGAATAAGAAGCATAATAAGAATGTACTTCTCTACTTTGACTCACAAAGCTATCTCACTGTTAGGAATCCTTTTTCTTTCTGTAATGTGCATAGAAGTTTCACTTCTTTTCCCTTCTCATGAACTCTGCTTTCCCAAACCTATGCATAGGATCTTCAGGATTAGAAAAGCTCAGATTTTGGCTGTGGATTTAATTTTTCTAGAGCCCTTTAAATTAATTACTCCTGTAAAAAATGGATAACTCTTATAAGTGGGCATAAGAAATGGTTATTCAGGGCAAATCAGAGCATATGGGCTGAGGCACTGAAAGGATGGAAACTGATGAAATGATTGAAAGCATGGTTGGCAGATTAAAGTTTTGAGATAAAAGTGAGCTGTTGCTTTTTTTTCTTTTTTAGGTCAACAGTGATGGAAGACATTCATCCCTACCTTTTGAACATGGCTTAAATCAGGAAGAAATACTGTTTATTTTCTTTGGCTTTCTGATGTACCCTGATGCAGTGTGTTTCTATGAGGTTTAAAGAGTGTGTGTCTTGACAGAATGGTCATTTTATTACAGTTCAGAAGGCCTAATTTTATATCCTGTAACTCAGGTCTCTAGTCTTCATCAGACTCCAGATTGCACTGTAGTCTAGGACTGAGACCCTTACTGTATATTACAAGCCTATTTTTTCTCCTTCCAAAAATACAGAGATTTAAAGTACTGGATCACATAAACGCTCACGAAAATGCTTCTGCTGCTACTGTTCTTGCATTCTTAAATTACAGTGATTAAAACATGAATTGTCTCACTTACTCTGTATATCTATATATATATTGGTGATTTCTGCTATAATGAAGTATCTTGGACAGACTAACAAAAACAACCACTTTCAGTTTTAATAACATAATGCTTACCAATCATTTCCCAACATTTCATGTAAGCTAGTAAAGAACTGTTCTATATTCTTTAGTAATCAGACCAAATTAACATAGACTACATGTAGCTCTATGAGTTGGATAGCTGATAATACATTAACTAACAAAGAACAACAGAATCCACTGTAGAGTTGATACCCTACATCTTAATTTTGGTATCCCATACTTAATCTGATGCTGCATCAAAGATTTCAAATGTTCATTGCCGTTCTAGAATTATAGCTCATAGAAAACTCCATCTACTTACATGAAAAACAAAAATGAAATTGGTGTTTTATAATTAACATCATATACCTCAAAGAGAGTTTTAGCTCTCTGTTGATCCAACTGAGGTACAAGGGGCTAAGGCTTCTGTATATAGTATGTGAGTGCTTCAGCTTACACAGCACTAGCTTGCTCCCTTTCCTTGGAAGCCTCCCTCTCACGGTATAGGAAAGGGTCGTGGCAGCCTCTAGTCTGTTCTGTTATGCCACAAGACCAGTTGAATGTGCAGTCCTATGATAGCAGCAAGTATCCAAGATAAGGACTTGCAAGTTTTCAAAAAGAAAAGTACCAATTTGCCAATCAAAATTGTATATTGGTAGAGATCTGTGACTGTATGCCTATGTTGCACGCATGTAAGCATAATGAAAGCTCAATGATGATCATCACAGATGCTAACCTTAAAAAACAAAACAAAACCAAAAAACCAAAGTTCTATGTGAAAAATTCTTGTGCCTCAGCTGAATAAATAGGTTGTCTCACTGGGTGAGTCTGACAGTCCTTTGCACTACAATGAAGTACACTCCATTGCAGTAAGTTGATATGAAGGTTCTAGATGCTGCTGTACTAGTAGAACAAGATGATGTTGGGTGTTTTTATGTTGGCTTCAGTGTGACTTACAACAGATACTGAGCAAAATGCTGTCATCAACCTGCTTCATGAATGCCACTGGAGAGAAGATCCAGTTTTGCAAGAGGTTTCTATAGGGATGCTAGAGTAATTTAATTTTTCTCTTGCAGAGTGGTGAGCACTCTTGTATTCCACCAACCCTCAAAGGTCTTCCCCTTACTCTTCTGTCTCTGCAGTAAAATTACAGATGTGAATGGCTTTTCCTCCATTGGATGTTATTTTAATACTATTTTTTATACTTTTCTACCTTTTCCTGACCCAATTTCACATAATTAATTTTGAAATGCATTCTTCCTTGTTGTAACTGTACATTTGTAAGCTCTGAAAATGTCTTTACATATGTACTGAAGCAGAAAGTGAAGCACTGTACCTAATTTCAAAATCAAACATTGCTTTAAGCTTGAAAATAGTAGAAATTAAAACACCCCGAGATTTTCAGGTCACGGGTTCTTCTTTTTTCTTTAGCTTCCACTGCTATCACGTGTTTTACAAGAGGACTTGACCTTAGAAAGGAGACAGAAGATGTCCTTTGCCCAGCAAACTGTCCTTTGTGGCAATTTTATGTTTTTGGAGATGGAGTTTATGCCTCTCTTTCCAGTATTTGTGGAGCTGCCATACACAGGTAAGTCTGACGACTACTAATCAATTTTAAGAAAAAAATAATAGTTTTGTCACTCTTAATCTTTTGATACTATCACAATAAAGACATTTCTGGACTTTGGGAGTCAATGTATTAACTCAATGTAATGTCATTAGGAGACGTGATAATAAAGAAGAAAAGATAGGCTAAGTGGCTTGCAATTTGAGTTGTTCCCCCCTGAAAAAACTCCTAACTTTCTCTGAAGTGCCACAGCAGTAGAAGATGTTTACTGTAAGATCATTTGTGTCCCTAGTAGACATGGAAGGATGGAGTGTAGAGAGTCATTAACTGAATTTATTCTCCCAGATTCATTTTCTGACTTGAAGAAAAAGTATTATGCAAATTAAATTGGTGAAATCAGTTTAAACTCCAATGCAAACAGATTTACCCATGATTGGCTGAATATGCTCCTTAGACTACTACTTTTTATCCGTGTGATGCTCTTTTATTACAGCATTTCCCTTCTTACAGTTGTTTGCTGGCCATCAGTCCACTGAACGGTCTTTTAATTAGACCAACATCTAGCTGAATTCACTTCTGTATCAAATAGGAAACTAAAGACCAAGAAAAACACACAGAGAACCCATGTTAAATAGAGGTCACTAGAAAAGGAATAATAAATCCACAGGGAAAGGAAAACAGGCTGGCAGATAGCTTATTGAAGTGATGTGGGGGTGTTTTTTAGATTGAGGTTGTTTTGAGAAAGGACGAAGATCTAACTACTGACTTGCAAGGTAAATTCTCAGCTCAATGTTTAATAAGGCAATGTTAGACAAAACAGTTAGATAAAACAGTTCTGATTCCTGACTGGCAATCTTACATAGAGTTTCAGCCTTTGGTTTTAGTATTTTAAGAAAGCTTTTGGTTATTAAAGGAGGATTTTTAACTTCATCTATTAAGTGACTGTACAACAAAATACTTGTTCACTTACAACTTTCACAGCATGCTTCCTACCACAAAGTAGATTCAGGATTTTGTAAGGTGTTATGACTTACAATAGGACTGACACTTCAGCAGCAGAAATTTGGATTAGATGTGGAGATAAGTCTCACAGTGACCAGATGGCCTTGCATATTACAGGAACTTCAACAAACAACGCAGCTTCCAAAACCAGATATCCATTTGTCTAGAACAGATAACTAAAATTGATCCTATTTTGAAGCAAAAGTATACGCTAGATTATCCTGCCCACTTCTTCCCCTAATTTCTGAGAATTTTATAGTTAAGTATTCTGAAGATATTTTGAAGGAAGAATTCATCATGCATTTAGTCTAAATTGATTTGGTTTCAAGAGGTATTCTTGCCACAAATTACTATGCTGAGGTATACTATGTTAGAGACCTTTCTTAATGTCCTGCTCTTATGAAGGAGATTTAGAATTTGTAGATTGCACAAGAAGTCAGACAGGATCTCTTTGAACTCACTGAACTTCTTCAAACAGGTTTTATTGAGATTCTAGGTACATTTACATAAACATACTGCAGTTAAAGAAACAAAAATTATCACACCATCTTACTTGTATATTCCAGATACGACTACTACTTGCGAAAAAAGATGCAGGGAGTTATTATATATTATAGTTTTTAACAAGACTTTCAAGATTCAGGCTATTTTTATAATTAAACTCTGAAGTAAATTAAACCAAACTATTTTTTTAACATTTGATTTAAAGAAGGATTTTGAGCAGAAATCCTTCTGCTGTTGGTTTCATGTGTTCACAACAAAATTTGTTGCTTAAAAGTGTTTTGTTTGTTTTACTGCAACTATTAGCAACCTTTAATACGAGTCCTGGTAGAAAAGAATTGATGAACAGAGGAGAGGTGACAGCTCTTTAGTTCTCATATAATTTCAGTGCAGACTCTGAAATGTACAAAGTACTTGCTCCTCCTTGCTCTATATTGGTGTCAAAGTAGCAAGAAGGTATTGCTCAAAGGTAGTCAATGTAATTTGCTGTTACTGTTCTGTAGCCTAGGTATGTGCTTTGAGAATTAAAAATTTCTTCCAAAAAACTGAAACAACCACACCTATTTAAAACCAGGTATACCCTGCAATGCATTACAAGGTGAGTGCAGTATAGTTAAGTACTATGAAGTACCAGGCCAGTGCCCCTACAATGACTGTTGCTGTTATAGAAAGCAGTCAGACAACTTGCCACTACTTCAAGAAGCATCAAGCTTGAGAACAACTGTTACTTACTTCTTTTAAAGCGAAAATAATTGTGTGAGCATGGATCAGTTCTACCTCTTACACTCCAGTTTTTGCACTGAATCCAAATTGATGCTTAACTTTATATAAATGTTTATTGCTATTAGAAGTTTCATGACCATGAAGCAATTAACAGAAGAAAACACTATATAATAAATTTAAAGACTTCAGCAAAAGTTCAGATAGGAATGATTCCATCCACTACAGATGAATAACCTTTCTGCTTGTTTTAGTTTGTTATATTTGGATTTTGTCTCTTTATTTTGTATGTAATTAATCTCAGGAAATAGAATATTTATTCAATATCTTTCATTTTTCTGGGCAGAAGAATAAAAGATCTGTTTTTTGGGAAAAGAACGGAGAACAGGCTGATACTATGTAGGCATGAAGCATGGAGTTAAATCTACCACTGAGTGATTAATTGGATTAGTAATCAGAAGGTCAAATGAAGCAGCAGGTTCTCAGCTTCCACAGTTCTGTTTTAGTGCCAGTTCCGTTAAATGGAATCCTAGCCCAATGTGGTAGTTTTAAGATGCTAGATAAGCATGTAAACTTTTCCACAACCTTCCTAACTAGTCACAGGGTAGAACTATTTTTAATTAAGCACTGGGGTCCCAGAACACAAGCACAATAAAAGCATATCATGGTATTACCCAGTTGGCCACAAAGTGACCACAAACTCGAATGGCCTCTAAGCTGTCCTAGTATTTGCTAGAAGAATATTGACAGAAGCTGTCTGGCCAAAAGGATTTCTGAGCAGCTGTAGATCCCCAGGAAAACTTTGATGTAGTGCCTGCTTCAGCTGCTGAGTCTTCTTTTCTGCCAAAGTCAATAGTGGTGCAGAGGATACAGAAGGAGGACAACCTAGGGTGCCAGAGAGTGCTGGCATGAAATGCTGTGCAACTCTGTATTGGTGATTGAAGGCAACTGGGCAGCAGTAGAAGACTGCACTTTAGAAAAAAATGAGGATACTTCCTGGATTGATGAAGAAAAACAGTTGATGTGGAAGGAGATTGCAGCTGCTGGTAGTAGGAAGGAAGGATGGGAATTCAGGTGATTTAAGTTCCAGAGCACAATTATTTTCATCTAAGGGGCATATAGAAAACACCAGCTGCTATAACAGGCATAACTTTGTTGGCAACAGGAAGAGGAACTTTGAGGTTAAAAATATGTTTTTGAGTGGTATGGCAGTCCTTCATCTTTCTGCTCTCTCTCTTGTGCTGAAGAAGCAGATATGCTAGCTAAAGCCAGCTATGAGGAACATAATGATTAGCATAAAAATAGACAATGTGAGCTTCTGAGCAAACATTTTGCTTCTGGACTGCAAAATGCAATTACTTCTTTAAACATCCAAGCTGCAGTGCTGCTGCCCTTGGCCCTGGGATCTAGCCTTGGCATAGAACATTAGATTTGAACATAGACTTATGTCCTCTTTGCTCTTTAACACTATTACACAAAAAGAGGAAAATCACTTTGTGTATTTCTCTGGCAATATTTTGCTATCTTTAGATGATTTTATCTAACTGATACTTACTCATCTCACTTAGTTCTAAGCCATTTAAGGGAGCAGCCACTTGGCTTCACCACCAACATTTTTAAACAAGTCAACAGCTTATCAGCATGCTTAAACACAACTTATCAGCCAGATCTGTCACTACTCTTACAAATTCTAAGAAACAATGGAACACTTACAAAAGGAAAAAATTTCCATCGGGTAAAAGTTTTCCTTTTAACAGGAGATGGTATCCAACTTTCTACTGCTTTATCTAAGATTACTGACTGCAGTTATCTGTAATGCTCATTTCCTGTGTCTGGAAGAGTATCTTTGTGGTTTAGGCATCAGTTCTGATGTGCAGGCTTCTTGAAAAACATTTTTAAAATATGATGAACAGATCTTGCACTTTACTTTGGGAAGATGCATGAGAGTCTAAACTGCTTCTATTGGCTTATTACTTGAATTCAAATTAAGTATATTTTAGATGAAATTCCTGTATTTCATAAGGCATTTCTATGTCTTCTCCTGCCAATGGCCAGTACACTTTTTTTTTTTTCCATAGCCTATTGTGCAGAGAGATGTTGGGTTGCTTCCTTATAGGTCTTCTTTTCTGTTTAATTTGTGTGCATTTTGAATGAAAATACCATTTAGGCATAAATTATGATTTATTAATAGTGAAGCTAGGAAAGAGAATACACAACCAGTTCTTCTATAAAGTTGCTGTCAAACACTGCTAGCAGTAGTACAAAACACAACAAGTACAGGAAGTGAAAACTGTTCCTTGAAAACCTGCAGGAGTAAAGAACAGCAGTGAAAGCCAGAGCAGATTTTAGTGACAGAAATCATTCTGGGAAAATGCACAGGTGCTTATTTGGTGTTTACCAAATACATTTTGCTTGAGCTCTGACCTTTAGGAATTGATATGTCCTTGAAAGACCACTCCTCTGTGCCAGTCTGAACACTGCCAGAATTTTAGAATTTCCTGACTTCTTTTTCAAAGCCCACGTGGTGTTCTGCATAATAGTTTCGTTAAAAAGTCTTTTCAGGTATTTATAGCTTGTTTTAGACTGAACAGAAGTATTTGCCTGATTTTCGGGAGGCTAGCATCTGATCTACTAACAGTATAATTGCACTGCATTTCGTTTGTGATTGATTTATAACAACTCTTTCCGTATCTCAGTGGGGTGATCACCAGTGCAGGAGGAGCTGTAAGGGTGCAGACTCTTCCAGGACAGGAGAACTACCCTGCTGTAAATGCTAATGGCATCCAGTCTCAAGTACTCGCTAGATGGGCTTCATCTTTCTCTGTGACTGGTAGGTGGATCATACTTATTCTTTGATAAACTATATTTGGCATATTAACAGAACTCAAGGAAGCTTCCTCAGTTTATATCCATAAACAAATGTTATTGCTATCTGAGGTACAATAGCCAAAGCTTACACTTTGAACTTGATATTTTAATCTTAATTTTCCACTATTTACTTATTATTCCAGCTAGACTATGTAGTCTGTAGCAGAAGTCAAGATGTACAAATGGATTACAATTATTTAGAACATGACAATGCTGTTCCATGACAGTTTAAGCTGAACTAAATCAGCATACCAGGTATCACCCTTTTCTATCTGGATGAAGTTAAACCACCCTCATGAAAATACATAAAGAAGACCACTGATTACATATGTGGCTGTGGCTTCAAAATTATGAAAGCATATATGTTTTCTGGTATGTTATTTTAAAATTTAGGAAACAAATGTTTCTCAAATGCATTCTCATGGTTTACACAGCTAAAATTCAGCTTAACATCTCTAAATTAGTAATTCTTGTGCAGTGTCCATTGTAAACTGACAGCAAAGGGCTTGGAATTACAGCTTCTTTTGGTGAGGTCATAGGTCAAATACACTTCTTCAGATCAATTCCTGAATTTATCTGCCATAAATAACATCTGCTATAGTTCAAAACTCTCATCAGTTAGATATGCTGCAACTACTCACTTGCTGATGCTTCAGATGCAGATGGCTCAAAGGGGAAATTTATTACCTGTAAAACAAGGAGTGTAATACTGGATGGCACCAAAGATCTGTCCAGACCCTTCTCCTACTCCAAGAGTAGCTAATGACAGATGAATAAAGGTTATTGGAAATACAATACTATTCAAGCACTTGTGATTTCATCTAAACACAGTGAAATACAGTCAATTTATCTTCTGATATTTTAACAGGTATCAAGAACACAGCACTTGAAGCAATTGGGCGATCTGTATCAACAGCACGTCCTTCTACAGGTGTGAGATCTCTGCAAAAAGGAAAGCCTCCTGTGAAAAGATGTGCTACAGTGCATGAATTTGATTAAAATGACATTTTTCATAGGATTTTATTATTAGTAAAGAAACAAATATAATGCAAAACCAGATATTGTATATATGTTTCATCAGTATAAAAGGAGGAATAATTTGTAGTGGAGGAGCATGATTCCAGTTTCAGTAGTATTCATGTAGGTTAGAAAGACTTGAATGAATTTTAAAAAGTCATATGAATAAAAGGAAAGAAGAAGTTCATGAGCTTGTGTTCCTGTTATGCAACCATGCATACAGGCAATGCATTCCTTCTTACAGAACTACTCAACGGCTAAGTACTGTCAAGACTTACATGGCAGAAATGTAGATACTAAGCAAATTCCTCCACAGAAAATGCTGCTAGTAAAAGGTTAGATCAGTTTGTGAAGGTTGATGCTATATGAGTACTAAACTTGGGTTCTGGTTTGTGAGTTGACTGTGTGCTTTAAAGTCAAAGTCACAGTTTGCTTCCAAACCACTAAAACTGCACACTGTCCAGCAGGACTGCTAAGGGAGAATTGGTAGTGCTCAGAGCAGTAAGGTTCAGCAACCCATCAAAGTCTGTTTCAGTAATCAGCCAGGTATCCATATAAAGGAAGGTCAAACCATTTCATTTGGAAAATAATATTCTCTACCGAGCAAAGCAGTTAGTAGTGCAAGTTGGATTGATTACAGAGAAGCTCACCATGAGCTGGTGGGATGTTAGAGCTGCCTTCCAATACCTAGAGTGATCCTACAGGAAGGCTGAAGAGAGACTTTTCATAACAGCATCTAGCAATAGGACAAGGAGCTATGGTGTGAAGCTGAGGGAGACTGGATTTTAGCAAAATTTTCTTGAGCTCAGGGGTGGAACTCTGGAAAAGGCTGCCCAGGAAGGTTGTGGATGCCTCCTCTCTGGAGCTGTTCAAGGCCAGGTTAGATGAGACTTTGAGCAGCTGAGTCCAGCTGGTAGGAGTCCCTGTTCATGGCAGAGAAATTGCAATAGATGAACTCTAAGGTTCCTTTCAATATAAGCCATTCTATGACATTTAATAATTAAAACATCTGACAATTTTACTCCAGATAGATTGCAATGTAACTCTGGAGTTTGAGCTTTTTCTGGCTCACTTTTGACTGTTCACCTTGTTCTTAAATGATCTGTGATGTTTTCTTCACTGAAGGTAAAAGACCGAAGAAGCTACTTGATAAAAAGGCTGGAAACAAAGGTAGGAACATACAGACTTAACTTCTGCAAAGCAAAATTCTGATGTTTATTTAATGTTAAGTAAGTTTTATTATTTTGAATGTTCACAGACTGTAAAGCTGATATTGCATTTCTCATCGATGGAAGTTACAATATTGGCCAACGCAGATTTAATTTGCAGAAAAATTTTGTTGGAAAAGTAGCCATGATGTTGGGGATTGGCACAGAAGGGCCTCATGTTGGAGTTGTACAAGCCAGGTAAGAACAAATCTATATAAAACGTAACTGATTAATAAGAGAAATCAATATATCAGAACAGTATTCACACAGTAATAGCAGTGAATAGCAAGAGAAAGCAAACTCTTCTCAGCTGTAGTATTATTTGCTCTGTGCTACACCGAGAAGTCACTGTGCAGGAGGGCATGAAAAATGTAGTCATCTTCTGCCTCTGTGGTACTTGGTATCTGAATAGGGAGAGAGAGAGAGAGAGCAGTCAGATTTTTAACAGCCCTTCTGCCACTGACAGTTTTGCAGCTTATCTTAGTAAGATAGCAGAAAGCACTCTGCAAAGGAGAAATGTCCTTTCGAAAACTCTAGAGAGAATTGTCACAAATGGCTACATCGATATACAAACCAACATTGCTTTTGCCAACCTGTAGACTTCTACAGCTAACAACATTGTAACTGGTCACTGTGTATGTTGGTACACTGAAAAATAGTCTGAAAGTCATGGGTAAGTACAAGATTTTTGTGGAGCCACAGCTTTGCTAGTTCTCAGCAGTAGCAGCTTTTCAAAGCTTAACCAGGTTGACTATTGCTTCTGGAGTAAACAAAGCACAAACAACTCTTTAACTCTTATTCCAAAACAGAACACCTGTTAGAGTCACACTGGGTTTCTCTATTCTATCTCTAATCTTTGAAGTCTATTCCTCTATGTTGCTTTTAGACAGCTGCAGAGTATATATCTGTGTTGGATTTCATGACTCAGGCTTGCTTTCATAGACAGTAGAAAGATCACATTCACAACACAAACCATCTGAATCATTCCTTATGTGTCTTCTAGGATGTGATTAATTCTATCCTGAAAAATCCAGTCTGTCCTCTTGAAACATCAAAACTTGGGGGAAATGAACCTCACTCTTCCTTTCTGGGGTTTAAGTACTATAATGTAAGGAACAGTTCACAGCACCAGTCAGGATTTTGAAAGAATCGCAAGGATCATCTAGTTCCAACCCCACTGCCATAGGCAGGGGCACCCTACCCTAGATCAGTCTGGCCAGAGCCTCATCCAGCCTGGCCTTAAACACCTCCAGGGATGTGGCCACAGCCACCTCCCTGGGTAACCCATTCCAGGGTCTCTCCGCTCTCATGGTGAAGAACTTCCTCCTCACAACCAATCTGAATCTCCTCACCTCCAGCTTTGCTCCATTCCCCCTAGTCCTGTCACTAGCTGATAGCCTAAGAAGTCTCTCCCCAGCTTTTTTATAGGCCCCCTTCAGATAGTGGAAGGCCACAATAAGGTCACCTCAGAGCCTCCTTTGCTCCAAACTGAACAGCCCAAACTCTTTCAGTCTGTCCCCACAGCGGAGGTGCTCCAGCCCTCTGATCATCCTTGTGGCCCTTCTCTGGACACACTCCAACATGTCCACATCCTTCTTGTAATAGGGACTCCAAAACTGGACACAATACTCCAGGTGGGGACTCACCAGGGTGGAGTAGAGGGGGAGAATCACCTCAATCTACCTGGTAGCCACATTTCTCCTGATGTAGCCCAGGATCTGGTTGGCTCTCTGGGCTGCAAGTGCACACTGCTGGCTCATGTTGAGCTTCTCATCCACCAGCACCCCCAAGTCCCTCTCCTCAGGGCTGCTCTCCAGCCAGTCACTGCCCAGACTGTATTTGTGCTTGGAATTGCCTCGACCCAGATACAAGACCTTGCACTTGCTCTTGCTGAACCTCACGAGGTTCATTTGTGTCCACCTCTCCAGCCTGTCCAGGTCCTTCCTGATGCCATCCCTGCCCTCCAGCATGTCTGCTGCATCACACAGCTTGGTGTCATCAAAAAATTTGCTGGGGGTGCACTCAATGCCTTTGTCCATGTCACCCACAAAGATGTTGAACAAGACTGGTCCCAGGACTGATCGTTGAGGGACTCCACTTGTCACTGGTCTCCACTTGGACATGGAGCCATTGACAGCCACTCTTTGGGTGTGGCCATCAATCCAGTTCTTTATCCTTCTAGTGGTCCACCCATCAAGCCCATGTTTCACCAGCTTGGAGACCAGGATGTGGTGTGAGACAGTGTCAAAGGCTTTGCTCAGGTCCAGATAAATGACATCAGTTGCTCGCCCCTCATCTATTAATGTTGTGACCTGTTCATAGAAGGCCACCAGGTTTGTCAGGCAGGATCTGCCCTTGGTGAAGCCATGCTGATTGTATCCAATCCCCTCTTCACTATTCTCCTACCTCAGTAGTGCTTCTAGGAGGATCTGCTCCATGATCTTACCAGGCACAGAGGTGAGACTGACTGGCCTGTAGTTCCCCAGCTCCTCCTTCCTACCCTTTTTGAAAATGGGGTTTATGTTTCCCCTTTTCAGTCAGTGGGGATTTCACCAGACTGCCAGGACTTTTGAAATATATAATAGAGAGGGGTTTAGCAACCTCACCTGCCAGTTCTCTCACTACCTGTGTGTGTGCAAGTCTGCAGATTGTACCAACCTGAGTAGTGTAGCTGCTAAGACTGAAGGACAGGATGAAATCCAGAGAGACCTAGTCAGGCTGGAGAGATGGGCTGAGGAGAATTTCATGAGACTCACTAAGGTTAAGTCCTGCATCTACACTGGTACAATCCTTGATATCAACAATTGAGAACAGCCCTGCAGAAATTGACATTGAGAGCATCCCTGCAGAAAAGGACTTTGGGGAACTGGTGGATGAGAAGCTGGACATGAGCCAACAGTATGCACTTGCAGCCCAGAGGGCAAATAGCATCCTGGGATGCATCAAAAGAAGAGTGGCCAGCAGATCAAGAGAGGTGACTCTGCTACTTTACTCTGCTCTGGTAAGACCTCACCTGAAATACTGCATCCAGCTATGGGACCCCCCCAACACAAGAGAGGCATGGACCTGCTAGAGCAGGCCATAGAAATGATTGGTGGGCCTGGAGATCCTCTCCTACAAAGATAGGCTGAAAGAACTGGGGCTGTTCAGCCTGGAGAAAAGAAGGTTCTGGGCAGACTTAATAGCTACATTTCAGTATCTGAAGGGGATGTACAGGAAGGCTGGGGAAGGACTGTTTAGAAGAACTGGTAGTGATGGGATGAGGGGCAATGGTTTGAAACTGGAGCAGTGGAGATTTAGGTTGGACATAAGGCTGAAGTTTTTCACAATCAGAGCAGTAAAATACTGGAACAAGTTGCCCATGGATATGGTTGAGACCCCATCCCTGGAGACATTCAGGATCAGAGTTGGTGTGACCCTGGGCAGCTTGATATAGTTGGGTGTCCCTGCTCACTGCAGAGGGGCTGGACAAGGTGACTCTTGAGGATCTCTTCCAACCTGATGCAATCTGTGAACAAGTTCAGAACCTTTCATGTTCAACTTTTCATTGGAAATTAATATACCATTTTAACCCACTTGAACAGCTGTTCTGCCATGAGATGCAGCACTGTAGACCTGCTTGGCACAGGGTGGGCATTCTAGTGATTCTAATACAGGAGAGCAGCAGAGATTTGACCTGCAGGTGGTGTTCTTTTTACTCTTCACATGATAAATTTGTTCCCTTCTATAAATTAAAAGTGAAATCTGGAGACTTAATATAGCTACAATCTCTCATTTATTAAATGGAGTCAGAGCTTCAAACTTTCCAAATAAATCAAACCATTTGCATTAAAACAAATGAGCAACAACAAAAGCAAATAAGGTATTTCTTACACAATAGCAGAAAACCTGCTGATTTTCAGTTACATAAATGCATCTAGTTTAATATCTGTCCTAAGCTTTTTCTTTGTATGCATTTTCATTCTAGTGTTTTCAGTTGCTTGATAAGCTTAAGAATCAATCTGTTCTTAATTTACCCACCCAGCTAAATAATTCCTTTTGCTAAAGATTGTGAGAATTAAGTAGGGGGAATACTTTCAGAATTGAGAATATTTTAAAAGTATATATTACCAAAAGAAAAATTGAGACTGTATCTTAACTTGCTAATGTCACAGTGGTACAAAAAGTGAACTATGTATTTTATTATTGTTCTATATTTTCACAGTGAATATCCAAAAATTGAATTCTATCTGAAAAATTTCACTGCTGCAAAAGAAGTTTTGTTTGCCATAAAGGAACTTGGGTTCAGAGGAGGCAATTCTAATACAGGTGAGGTGATGCATCTATAGAGTTGTAGTAATTACTTTCTATAGAATAGAAATCTATGGAACTATAGAAATTATTTCTATAGAAATAGAAATTATTTATTATCCAAATACATACTTATTTTAAGTATGTATATGCACATATCTCTCTTTGTGTGTAATTCATTTATACAAGAAATTGTTTTAAACACCACACTCATCTTAGTTAGGTTCATAACTTTTTGGTGAGAACATTGCCCCATCTTGCATTTCACTTCCAGAAATCAGAGTTGCTTATTACATATTTATTTATAGTAGAAGTGCAAATATGATATTCTGTGTTTAAACAGAAGTCAGCTTTTCAGTAGTAACAATCATGTCTTGAGACAAATTCGTAACTAAAAGGTTTAGCATTTGAGTTGCAGATTAGAGATTTAGAATAAGAGATGTGCCAAATGGACATTCCAAATACGCTGCTTTTCACAAGGTCAATTTAAGTAGCTTCTCTACTTTCTTCCGATTCATTTGTTACTCTGTGGTATTAGTGCCTGCCAAATGTTAGTGGTTGAAAGGGACCTCTGGAGATCAACCACTCTACCAAAGCAGGATTACCCCAGGCAGGTCACATAAGAACACATACAGATGGGTCTTGAAAGTCTCCAGAGGAGACTCCACCACCTCTCTGGGCAGTCTGCTCCAGGGCTCCATTACCCTCTCACAGCAAAGAAGTTTTTTCTCATGTTGAGGTGGAATCTCCTGAGTTTCATCCTACACCCATCTGCTAGACTTGTAGAAGAAAAAAATGTCAGTGGTTTCTTTCTCAGCTTTATCTGAGGGTTGGTTTTGGGTATTTTTTTGTTTTGTTTTGTTTTTGTTTTCTTTTTGTGGGAATAGTTTTGGATTTGGTGTGGTGTGTTTGTCCGTTTGTTTTTAACTTGTAGGTTGTTCAAGCTTTATTACTACATAGATATTATTACCATAGATCATAACCAAAATCCAGCACAATTTCATATGGGAAACTGGTATAAAAATGTAATTGCATTATTTTTTTCATATTTCTTTTTTTGTTCAAAACTAGGGAAAGCTTTGAAGCACACAGCTCAGAAATTCTTCTCTTCAGAAAGTGGAGCACGCAAAGGAATTCCTAAGATCATTGTAGTGTTCCTAGATGGCTGGCCCTCAGATGATATAGAAGAAGCTGGAATAGTGGCCAGAGAATTTGGAGTCAATGTATTCATTGTATCTGTAGCAAAACCCACAACAGAGGAGCTGGGAATGGTGCAAGACATTGGTTTTGTTGATAAAGTAAGAGAATATCAGTTGACGTTTTTCTGTGATTCCAGAGAACTTACTTTACGCTGAAAAATTAATGAACTAACTTTGTTAATTTTATATATAAATAGGTAATAGTCTCTCAAAAGTGGCAGGGAAGCTATCCCTGCTTATAAGTTATCTAAAAGAATATCACTAAAAGGCCTAAAGAAACATCGAGGGTTTTACTGCTGAAGGGGTCTACGTGAAGGTAACGAAGTAGTAGGAATCTCAGAGTAGGAGATTCCCTTGTTGTAGGTATGGTTAAATATGTACAAAGCAATTAAACACATCTCCTATCCTGAAGTGGCAAACAGGAAAGTATATCCCTCAATACTTGCTCTGTGAAGAATTATATACCTAATTTTACTAGAGAGAGGACAGGAATCATTGAAGAACACATCCTAACAAGTTCACATGCAAATGACTGAATGTGCATGAGGAGTGTGAGGTACTACTCTGGATGAGTTAAGAGTAGGAATTCAGAGATCTGCTCTTTCACAAGCTTTCCAGTCTAGGTTTTTATTACTCTCCAGTGAGAGAACCTTATTTTTCAGAAAGGCTTGAGATGTTTATTTCAGCAGAAAATTCACAGCTCAGAACATCAACAGACCAAAGCACTACAGCTCTGCTGCTTCCAGGCACAGGATGGTTTGCCCTAGTCTTACTGCAGGCAGGTCCAACTCTTACATACTCATTGGCGTAGAGAGATACGACCTTAGATAACCAAACTCTGCTGTCCCTTTCTCTATTTTTCAACTTGGTCAGATGAACTATCTTGAAGAGATGGTTCAAATTATTTGAGTTTTTCAGATGTTAGGGCAGGCTCGATCTTATTGTAGGACAAAATATTCTGTATTACAGCTTTCACCTCCTTCACCTGCAGGTGTTTGTCCTCAGTTCCTTTAAAAACAAAACAAAGCCCACCCCAAACCTGCCTAATCTGGCTCCATTTCTAATTTCCCTTTGAAAGCAAGTCATCAGTGTTTGACACAGCAACTGCGTGGGTAATAATCAGTATTCCCTTCTTGGCTTTCTGTTTCCAAACAGGCTGTCTGTCGAAATAATGGCTTCTTCTCTTACCAAATGCCCACGTGGTTTGGTACCACCAAATATGTAAAGCCTCTTGTCCAAAAGCTGTGCTCCCATGAGCAGATGCTGTGTAGCAAGACATGCTACAACTCCGTCAATATTGGCTTCTTGATAGATGGTTCCAGCAGCATTGGAGACAGCAATTTCCGCCTTGTGCTGGAATTCATCAGTAATGTTGCAAAGGCCTTTGAGATCTCTGACATCGGCTCCAAGATTGCAGCTGTGCAGTTCACATATGACCAGCGTACTGAGTTCAGCTTCACAGACTACACCACGAAAGAAAAGGTCCTCTCGGCTATCCGGAACATTCGCTACATGAGCGGTGGCACTGCTACTGGTGATGCCATTT
This sequence comes from Psilopogon haemacephalus, assembly GCA_013396835.1. Lineage (NCBI taxonomy): Eukaryota > Metazoa > Chordata > Aves > Piciformes > Megalaimidae > Psilopogon > Psilopogon haemacephalus. Next base: position 252,045 of record VWZI01000238.1, on the reverse strand, counting down.
CCTTTACTACCAGAAATGTGTTTGGGCCAATGAAAGACAGTCCGAACAAAAACTTCCTTGTTGTTTTGACTGATGGTCAGTCTTATGATGACGTTAGAGGACCTGCTGCTGCTGCACAGAAAGCAGGTAATTATATGTCTTCAAAAGAGGTGGGACTTGATTTGTTGTATTTTTTGCTGTGTAGTAAATGTTAAGGTTTTAGTCTGTGTGAATCCACCACTCTATTGGTTTTAAATTCAGTAAGATGGAACTGTTTTCCAGTAGGATGAAAAAACCCCAGAGTTACAGAGCCAGCTATGAGTAGACTGACTTACAGCAGCTCAGTGAAAAATGCACACCCAGTCTTATTTTCATAAAGAGGAGATAAATTAGTAGGTTCAAAATAGAAAGCCAAGTAGTGAAGCTCCAATCAGTGATGCCATCCAATGAAGCATGAATCCTGCTCTCCAACAGCAGTTTGGGCCAAATGCTTTTTGAGCAGCTGATGCTTGAAAGCCCTAAGCATACACAAAGGACCCAAACGCATTTGGCTCTTTAATACATCCCAGATTTCCTTTAGGAATTTCACTTGAGATAGATCTTCTAATTCCCTTTTATGGCAAAATCTAATAATCCTTGATACACTTCAGGTATTGAAACACCCTTTTCTGAAACAGATTAATGGATGTAGAATTGGCTGCTTTCCTTGTACTCACAAGTCTTTACATTTTTTTTCCTCATTGTAGGAATAACAGTCTTCTCTGTTGGTGTTGCTTGGGCACCTCTGGATGATCTGAAAGACATGGCATCTGAACCAAGAGAATCTCATACTTTCTTCACTAGGGAGTTCACAGGATTGGAACAGATGGTCCCTGATATTATTAGAGGCATCTGTAAAGATTTTTTGGAATCTAAACAATAAAAAAAACCCCTGCAGTTGGATATCACTACTTCAAAACTAAATGTCACAAAACTGAAATGGCCCTTTTAAAATACAAATGTTTTGTCCTTGTATGTGCTATCATAAGAAAAGAGGAAAGGCTACTTTTAGTTTCTGTAGTCAGTCAAGGATTCTCATGAGCTTGTTAGAAGTTGTACTGGAATGCAGAATTTGGCCAACAGCTATTCTATTCAGTATGTATATAGTATTCCCAAGTTTAAATTTAGGCATATCTTGCACTTAAGGTTATCAGGTATCAGCAGATGAAACAATACAGCTCCGAAATTTTTGCTGTCACTTGCTAGATGTCATCTTGTGAGTTAAAAATATTTTTAATACATGGTACTGCTCTCTTCCATAAGCCTTCTATAGCTTGCAGATTAGATTCCATATCTTCTGAAGTAGTTCTGCTGATAGCATGGACTACTTTCAGTGCTCCTGTTGCACAACATCATCTTTGCAAGGCAGTTTAAGAAAAGACCTGACACATTATAGCCAAACAGGCTGGTTTTAGTACCCGAGGTTTTGCTGTTGTGAACGACACTGCCATGTGGTTGGCAGAGTTTATGATAAAAGACATTTAAATTCTAATCACAGATTTATTATTTGGTTCTTTTGGTGCAGATTTTGAAAGGCAGGGTAGTTCTTTCTGAGGACTTGGATCCCCGCATAGCAGCTGATACTACTGTTTCCTATACCACTGCAGTCAACAGTGATATACCTAAATTAATTCCATAACAATATTTCCCCCCCTCCCTGTTTCTTATACTGTCTTGATTTCAGAAAGGTGTTAGTGGCTAGAGAGCTAGAGGCTTGGATGCAGATTAGTCACATACTGGGAACTGAAAGCATTCAGACATCAAACTATATCACGTTACAAAAGAGGAGTGCAAGCAGACACTTAAGCAGGATTCAGTAGCTCCCAGAAGAACAACTTCTTAGTGGTAGTCAAAACATCTTTAAAGAAGAAGAGCTTTCTTGGGGGAAAAAAAAAAAAAAAAGGCTTTAATTTGATTACATACCTAAGAATGTGTTGATGTATTTGCGCCTGCATGCACGTGGTTGGTTTAAAATGATGCAGTATTCACCAATTTATTCCAGATTCCTGGTGTAACATACTTCAAGTATTCATCAGAAAATAAAGTCTTTTGCAAGTAAAGTATGAAGCAGTAAATGTAAAGCACTTTCTATAAATCTAAGGTTTCCTTTATCCCTTCCATTGATTGTAAAATTCATAGTTGTTATGGAATGGCACAGAAGGGATTGCATTCATTGGGCTTTTGTTGTGCATTTCTTAACTTATGACTAGCTCTGCATTACACTAAACATGAATGCCAAAGATGCCCTGTATTTTTCTATTAATTGTTCTGAATTTTATGTTGATTGAAAAGAATATTCAGCCTATTACTGTATAAGTTCATATGCAGTATCAACCATGTGCGGAAGTTGAATTCATCTAGTTTATAAACTTTTTATAGAAATATATATTGCAAGAAAACTGGGACTGGTGTTTTAATACCCTAAACATAAAAGTCTTGTATGATGAACCTCCTGGAGTAGAGCTTGAGTAAGTTGCATGTGATGCTTCCTCTCTATGATCTTAAACCTCAATTTACAGAAGAGAAAATCCTAAATAGTTCTGAAAGAACAAAACCACTCTTTACTCAAATATGTTAATTGGCATGAGTTGCTATCAAGGTTTTAGTTACTGTTCATACTAGATGTGATGCTAGTTGAAGATTCTGAATGTAGGAACTGGTATGCCATTTATAATCACATTTTCCTTCCCACTTTGATTTTACAATTGCTAAGCTGGAAAACTAGGAGGAAAAAGTAGGTCTGGCTACCTGAGACACTGAAACCTGTAAGACATTTCAATTTCACAGGAAGGGTGATGCCACCTTACTCGCATCCTCCATACACTGAGGTGTATTTTAAATACACAAAGTTTGTGGCAGCAGGTATTTGAGCATAGTTGAGATCTGGAACAATTACTAGTGAGATATGGACAAAAGGACTGAGACCTGGTGAGATACAGAGCATGAGCAGAAAGGCTGTAGACTGTGATGTTACATCAAAGGTAAGTTTGGAGGGAGAACGACAAGACAGAGGGTAGCAGCCGTGATCTGAAGCTCAGTTTTGGGTAAAAAGGTAGGTAATGCCAAGGTATGAGGGTTCAGATTTATACTGCAGGATCAAGGCACATGGAAAACATGAACAGAGCTGCAGCTACCCTCAGTTGTGCAAACTCCATTTGAGAACATTGTCTGCAGACAATCAAGAACATGGCCTACAGGGGCTCAGTTCTGTTCTGTGGTGAGATGGATGAAGACCTGTATGATGAAAACCAGAACAAGGCAGCTGGACTAGATGATTTTTAAAAGGTCTCTTACAATTCAAAACCTCCTGTGATGGCCTAGGCCCTGTTTCCCAGCATAGCATTTGTGAGGCTTACAGACCCTCAGCTTCGCAACCCTACAACTGATAAAATACCACTGCACAACAAAAAAACAGATTCCTTCCTCTGGAAAAGGAGATTGTGAATTTAGTGGTTTGGGTATTTCTAACTCTCTGAATTTTATGCTAAACAGAACTCATCTTTCCCAATGCAGCTCCCAGAGTAACCTACGTTTATGAAGTTCCAGTAATTTGCTGTCTAAATAAAGTGAAATCACTTTTTGTACCATGCTAACTTCCGCTAAGGCAGTAAGCTACAGACATGCATTAGTTTGGTCTACCTAGCAGTGAACAATTCTAGTGGTCAGGTGGTATGTCCTAAGATTTATGTTTCCTGAGTGAATTCTTTACTCGTAGGCTCTTTTATAACTGAATGAAGCACACAACTTTGTCTCTATGCCTTTTCTTTTTTATGTATCTCACATAATCTTAGGCATTTAGATCCTCTCTGACCATGAACTGTCCTTGTATAGGTAGATTTTGATAGCATGACTCTACCTATACGCTTGTGTGCCAAGTGCTGCACACTGAAAAAGCAGGTACACAACCCTGTCACTGCCAGAAATCTGACAAAAGCAATGACCAGCTCTGGATTGAAGCAGGTGCCCTTTACGGCGTGCGAGTGCAAGCATAAGACCCATGCAGGCCAAGTGTCAGCCGTGTTCCCTATCACCTCACAGTGGCTCCTTACATCCCATCATACAAACAATGTATTAACATACTCCAGACCATGTACAGCCCAGTTTTTAGCATACTTCATGTCTTGTTTTTCCCCCGGGCCAGGTGTCCCACTGTCTCTCCTCCCCCGTGGGAGGCATCCTGAAGCTGAGGGATCTCTGTACAGTGCCCATTATTTTTCTCTTACATTTCTTTTTCTTGTATTCCCTGAATACAAGAAAAGGCCTGAAGGTCAGTACACTGCAGAGAAGTGGTACTGCCAGACCTGCAACGTGGTAGTAGAAGTCTTTTATATCACAACCACAAGCATAGAGCAAGAAGAACAGGTCACAGAAGCTGACTTCCATTACTATTCGTGAAACTACTAATCAGCAAGGAACAAGAACGATCCAAAAGTAAGGCTACCCTAGCATTTTTAAGAGAAAGTAACTAAAAACATTTATTTTGCCTTTAAAAATCAATGCCAATGTAAAAGAGCTATGTAGTAACCATCTAAAGAACACCTGCATCAAAAGCCAAGGGCTAGTCTTCTTTTCTACAATTTAATGGAGCACTTGGGAGGTGGGAAGAGACAAAAGAACAAGGGCTAGTTTGTGGGCACACATGAGGTAGTGCAGTTTCATCAGAGCAGTAGTTTCTCCTTGTAAATATTCCTAATCTAGACTCCAGACAAAAACTTTTCATATGAGAACAGTCAAAACATTGGAAACATCTCCCAAAGGACATAGTGGATTCTCCTACATTGGTCATCTGTAAGGCTCAACTTCACAGGGTGCTGGGCCATCTCATCTCAACCACACTACCACCTAGATGCATTGGACCAGACGATCCATGAGGTCCTTTCCAACCTGGCATTCTATGACTTTGTATCAGTGTTGTCACATAAACCTTCTCATGGCCTGATATAACATATTTTTGTCTCCCCTGTTCTGAAGAAGAGTGGTGATAACTTTTTATGCCTTGCTTTTAAGCTGTATTTCTAACGGGACAACTCTCAGTATCACCACCCAGCTCCACTGGTTTTGTCTGCGCTTTCTCTTATTAGGCTGAAGGGTAAGTCAGCTCCACAGAAAGCATCAAAGCCACCAAAACCACAGAAAATTTCTCCTCCAAACAAGTGCCAAAGGAGGCCTGAGCACACTGTCATACAAGATCAACTTGTATCTTAAACAAACCACCTGGAAACTGGAAGCTTAGATCTCCAGCCTAATTAAAAAAAAAAACAAAAAAAATGGCTTTAGTTTGGACCTGGGACAGTAAGTATATAAGGTTTTTATGAGAAGATGAAGCACAGAACATGGTTCAATAGCTTGTGATCAACTGTCATTCAATTACACTAAATACAAGGAAACTTCCACTGAACTGTTTACAAGTTAAGTAAGAGTAACTTTCCATTTATATATGTCTACTAACTGGAGCACACATTCCTTTTCTCTCTTTGGCTTCAGAAGGAACTTAGCCTCTGGCTTCAGCTGAAGGAAGAATAGGTCCTGAAAATTTGCTGTCTATGATTAAATTCAAGGTCTTAATCTCTGCTTTGAAGCAAATTCCCACTTTAAATTTAATCTCGTTAGGATCAAAATTTCCCTTCCTTTCAAACACTCAAGTCTGATTAGTGAAGTATCCTTGATCATAAGCCACTTTCATTACCTGAAGGGTATTTACTGTTTTATTACTCTAAAACTTATTTATGTTCATCTGTATCTACAGACAAATCAATAGGGTGTTCTTACCACTTTTCTTTGTGTTTCACAACCAGAGCAGCTGTCTGTAAACACTATCAGGGTCAGCTGAACTCCAGCCATCCCAGGGTAACAAAGGGAAACAGCACTGCTTTGGCCAGTTGGTTCTCTGCAGCTCAAAGGAACAGGTAGCATCGCTTCCTGCCTGCCGAGAAGCCTAACCACATGCTGAGGGCACTCTCCTGGAAGCCAGGTGCTGGCAGATGGAATATACCCTCAGCTTCAGGGTATAACTGAAGCTACAGCTCAACTTTATACTAGGCCAGTTTCTAAGATACCAGCATGAGAATCCTGCATTGCTGTTTTGCTAGCAAATGTTAACTTAACTTTTGCAGCCTTTGCTGAGGTCAGATACAGTCTTCACCAGTGAACAGCACTCAGAGGACTGTAGAATGTAAGCAAAGGGATAAGAACTATTTTTCTGCCCTGGTGTATGTCATCAAATTACAAATATGATAAATAATTCTTTGCCAAAGAATACAAGTTAGAGGCAGCAACAACTCAAAAGACCAAGGAAAAAGACTGGCAAGGTTTAGGAAAACAATTTGATGGGAAAACAACTTAAAAGTAGTAAGTTAGTGATTTTTTTTTTTTTCACAGTTTCAAATCAAAGAATTCAACTAAAGTAGACTTTTAAAAATCAAAGGCAAATTCATGATTGAGTAGTTCCTGGAATCCTCTGACATCTACTCTTGGGTATTTTAATAATTCACTACTTGTTCAGAAAATGAACATAGAGAGACCACAGCTTCATCCCATCTAAATACTCTAAACAAGGTGAGGTACACAAATTTGTTCTGTTGAATCAGTTCTAGTGAGGACTAGGCGCAGTTTAGAACCAAAACAGAACTGTCTAGTACAGCATCCTAGTAGCAAACACATCAAGGACTTTACTGCCCAGGAGTACAATTTGCTCAAATGTAAACAGAGACTAGACTAGGACAGATGATTGATTACGAGAAAGTGACCACCATCAGTTGCCTCTGTAAGCCCAAATATCTGAGACAATGTAATTCACACACACCATGGGAGCTCTCAGGTATCAGATCACTCAAACTGGGGTAAACATTTCTAGCCTCTAAGAAATTATCCTATACAGCAACCGTTAGCTAAATTATCTCAAAAGAAAACTACAGTTACTAAGATTGGCAGAATTTACTCACCTGGGTTGTCAGAGGCAAAAAAAAAAAAA